>PVIR01028117.1:0-22267 GCA_004026965.1 Petromus typicus
GACTCGGTTGTCTGAGGCTAGAGATGTGGACCTCAGATCTGCACAACTGCAGACCAAGCCCAAACACAGGGCCCAGGAGCACGGTCAGCATCACGATGTTCCCGGTAAGCCGGTGATGCTGCCTGTCTGGCTGTGACAGGAGATACACGGAGCACAGTGTGGCCTCGTCCTGGCTGGGCCCCAGCCCTTGCATGGGGTCTCAGCCACTTCTTCGCTACACTGACCAAAGGCGTATTTAAGGTTCCATTTAGGAAAAAAGTTATTGTAAGTTTGACAGGAAGTTCTTTTATGTGCCAGTAATTACACTCGTTTTCAGTTGCTATTGTGAAGGACATTGACTTGTACAATATCCATTCAGGGTGCTTTCAGTTCCTCGTATTCAGAAACAAATACTTCTGTGGCAGTGTGCCTTCAGTGTGCCGCAATGTCCGCACAGGTGTCTCTCTCAGCGAGCAGTGGCATTAATGGAAGTGATCAGCCGTGTGTGTTGTTCTAGGAGGGACATCAGCACCTGGCATTACTGAGTATTCTGGTCCCTGCTTCTGTCAATCAAAGGAGATGTATATTTTAATACTTGCTTGTGATGATTAAAATTTCATTGCAGATTCTGTGTTATCGACATGCGGTAGCCTCTCTGTCTACCGCGTCTTGTTTTGCCTTGAGTCTTCTCTCTCAGATATTAATACTGACACTTTAGCTTTAGTTTTCATTTTCTAGCAAAATTTGATCCACTCTGATATTTTTATTAAAGATCGACTTCCATCGCATCAGTGTATATGATGCTAACTCTAACTTTTAAAAAGAAGGAAAAGTATATAGTCACATATGTCACACAGAATTAAATTTGTCTGTGCAAGTCTTTAAGCTCGAGGGAAAAAAATCACACAAATATTGAAAAGAAGTGACACTGGCCTGTTTTTCCTGAACAAGATGCTTGTCCATATAGAAACTCAAATGCCACAAAGCTTAGGGGAAAGAGCTCTTTTGTGGCACAGCCTTCAGCACTTGCCTCCTCCTGCCACCACCAGCCCAGGCAGGGAAGCAGTGCGCCAGCCACATCCCTGCCGCTGGCCAGCCCTGGAGTCCTCTGGGCGCCAAAGCCCACGGCAGGGACCCTGAGTCTGCATCCTTCAGGCACAGGGACCAAAATACAAGGGACCAAGCTCTGTGGTCAAATGTAATGACCTTGACAAGGACACGGATCATCTGGGTTCTGAGGATGGAGGGAAGTGTGAGAACTGTGCAGAAAATGCTCGTCAACATGCAAAACTTCCCCCATGCTTTCACACATGGAAGTTTACTTCAAAATGAAAGCCTTTTCCAAGGGAAAACATTACAGTGTGTTCTTCAAGAAAAAGTAATAGATACTTAAATCATTATACCAATTCACTGCGGCTTACTGAAAACAGACAGGCTGTGTGAGAGCACAGTTCCCCTGTAGATTCTGTGCTCAGTAGGTGGAAAGCCCTGGGTTCAGCCTCCATCAGCAGAGGACTGGTCTGAAGCATAGCCGCTCAGGTCAGAGGCGAGCTGTGCATGGTCAGAACTGCCTGAGACTGCAATGGAGGACTGCTGCTCCATCAAAGCTTGCCCATTTGGGCCTCGTGGATGAGGACCTCATGGAATACAGGAAGGATGCGCCCCTGCGACCAGGCCTAGCGGTTCCTTAGTCTGTATTGGGATGCAACATTCTTGGTTGCACTTTCTCAGGGTCTGATTGCTGTGCACTCCATGAGTTTCCCCCTCCACCCTGCGCTGCAGCCTCCTCAGCCTGGCTGTGCAAGGCCCCGCCTGACCTATGCCCTGGCTGCCCAGGAACTCCCTCTGGTCCAGAGGGTAGGGTGCAGTTAGACCTGTGAAGATTGTCCTGGAATCGTCCCCCTGTGTGTGCGGAAACAGCATTAGGAAGTCACACACAATTGTTGTCTAGGGGTAGAGAGTACTCTCCATACACTGTTCTCCAGGAAATTTTGTTTAGATTACATTATTTTAATTAACTATATGCAACTACATAATTATAAATGATGTTGAATAAGTATGTCATCAAGAAGAGGAAAAGGACGAGCAAGCAAGGAAGCAGGGAAGACAGAGAGAAGGATGGAAAAGATACACACAAGTAAACTGATGAGTGGAAAAGAAAAAAGAATTACAGACACAGAAGAACCTCTTTGATAACAAAGTAAGTGAGTGGTCATAAACTTGCAGGCCTTGACAAAGTCATCAGGATTGGGAGTATATATTATGTCCACATGTTTATTCGTGATTTGATAGCTCATCCATTTCACAGTTGAATAGTACTCCACATGGATGGATCCCTGTGCTCCAATTCCTCACCTAGTGACCAGCACTTTGGCTGCAACCAATTTGGGTCAGTGCTGAAGGAGGCATTTCTGGGGACAGACAACTTCAACTCATTCTGTCAAGTATCTATCACGATGGTGACAGAGCACAGGCAAAAGGAGAGTAAATGTATAAGAAATGCTACAATGTTCTCTAGAATCATTGTACCCCTTGTGTTCCTACCAGTGATATGCAGATGGGTATTCTGAGTCCTGGCTCTCCTGACAGGTGTGTGATGCCACCCGTGCCCTCCCGTCTTAAGCATGCCAGGGACACACACAGCGGGGGCCTCATTCTGGACATACCTTCAATCCATTTCTTTCTTCGGTGCAGAGTAGTATGAAGACCCTCTGCACATATTTTTATTAGTTTCTTTATTTCTCATCATATTTTAAGAGACACATATTTTTCTATCATTATCTCGTGGTCCAAAGGCTGTTTTCACAGAGATTTTAACTATAATAAAAATCCACTGGGTCAATTTGTTTTTTTCCATGGATTGTATTTTGCTGTTGGGTCTAAAGACTTATTGTCAGATCCAGAATTACTTAGTTTTTTCTGGTGATTTCCTTGAGAAATGCTATCATTATCTAAGTATGTTTTTTAACCAAAATCAAAATCAGTAGATAACTATTTGATGTCTATTGCTATATAAAGTATTGAAGAATATCACTTCTAGATTACTTTAGAATGCTATGAATGACAGAGTTTTACTATTATCCACAGCATATTGCAATATTTCCTTTGACTCTTCATCCAATAACAAATATTTTTTAAAGGAAGATATTTATGATTTCTGCAAACCAAAGTAAAGAATCCTAATCTCTCTCTCCCTCTCCCTCCTTCCTCCAATACTGAGTTTACCAGAGGAGTAAACTCTCTAAAACATCTGGGCAATCGGCATGGATAATGTAGCCATCTCAAATCGTTCTCCTGAACTGATTTTACTGAGGACTGTATAAATTCTACTAAAAATATCTGCCCCACTTTTCATAATAGCAGTCATATATGACATAAGTAAGTATGCAAGAAAAAAGGGTCCTGGGTATGTATGTATGTATGTATGTATATATACATACATGTTATATATACATACATACGTGTTATATATATATATAACACGTTTATTATAGACAGTAATGTGAGCTATTTCCTTAGCAGGGCCCCAAATGATAGGAAGGGAAGGCAGAAGACTGATTAGGATTTTGAAAGTGTAATTAATGTCAGCTGATGATCACCGTTACTAAACCCAGCTTTCAAATGTGGCATTAGGAGAGGAAAATGATCAGGAAACTAGGCAGTTATGGAACCACTTGTACTTCAGATTTTCAGTGCTTTTAATTATCCTATGACAGAGAACTAAGCAAGATCGCAGGCTCACGGTACCAAAACTGCTTCCCAGACCCGGAGCTGAAGCTCCTGTCTGAGGTTTCTCTTGTTCTCCACAGAGGCTGCTTGGACCTGACTTATACTTAAAGGAGTTTGCAAAACCTGATGGGGGCAGGATGGTTTTAAAGGAGACTTTTTTTCCCTGCTCAGACCCTCAGGAGAAAATTGTGGGGTTTCTGGGGAGTTGCTATTTGTGAAGAAACATCCTCCCTCCAAATCCCAACTCATCGGCCCTCTCCTCACTGTTAGCAGACCTGGACTCAAGCTTAGGAAAATGAAAGTAACACACTCCCGCATCTTGTTACCCAGGCGGCATGCTCAGTCCTTGGCCCTTATTCCCTACACCAGCCCAGACAAGCTGAGACAGTCACCCCCATGTGTGCACACGTAAGCACAGCTGTCCCTGCCCACAGGTGGACACTCGTGCCAGCACTGTGACACTTCCTCGGAGACAATGCGGCTGTGGATTGTTTGTTTTTACAGTTTAAACTGAAGGAAGGAAACACTGAAATGAGATTTTTCAAACAAACTTCTCTTGCTTGGACTGAGAAATAATCTACACACGGCCTTGACACTGAGCAGCTGTAGCTACAGGAGAAACAGGCAGAGCAACAGCTTCACTGATATGAATGATTCACAGACGGGCCTACAAATCCACAGACGCCGGGGATGAGCCTGTGAATACTCCAAGAGGACTCCAGAGCAGCTTCCAGCTCCAGATCCCCCCGACCTTGCCTTGCTTTCCTGTGTCCCTGGACGTGAGCTGTTGGGAAACAGGTGTGAGAAGAGGCCTCTGTCTGGTCGGTACTTGGGAGCAAATGCCATGAATGATCACAATGAACACAGGAGAGAAGACACAATATAATCAGCTGCTTACAATTTTAAGTAGGAAATTAAAAAAAAAAAACCTATGCAATTCTTAAAAATGTATTGTCTATATCAGTGTCTGTTTCCTCTTGTGATTTTTTTTCTTTATAATACTAAGGATTCAACCCAGGGTATTTGCACTGAGCTCCTCTCCCAGCCTTTCACACTTCGTAGTTTGGAACAAGTCTCACTGGGTCGGAGGGGTGCCGGCACTGGAATGAAATGTATGATCCTCCTGCCTCAGTCTCCCGGAGTGCTGGGGGTAGAGGTATGTCTCCTCTGACTTTTTGCATGACTAATCTGTGCTTGTGAATATAACCAGCGCTTTCCCACTGGCACTATTTACTATGCTTTCTAGATGTTTTTATTCCATGGGGTTTATCAGTACATTTTGGGTGAACGTTATGATTGCATTAGTCATAGAGCATTTGCGACTGTTCAAGATGTATCTTGCTCCTGCTTCCCTCATTCCCTTCCTTTCCACTCCTCCCTGTGCTCTCTAGATTTTTAAAAATAATTCTCACACTGCAGCTTGGCATTTGATCAATCCATATTTTTATGAGAATATTGTATCCATATTTTTATGAGAATATTGTATCTCCATTAAAAGAGACCACAAAGTGGCCGTCGTACCCCATATACAGACATCGTCTCCTACTTTATTTTTACTTCTAATTTTTGCAGTACCAGGGACTGAACCCGAGGCCCTCATATGAGCTACATGCTCAGCCAGTTTTATTTTTATTTTGAGACCGGTGTTGCGGGCTTGCCGGCGTCCTGCTCTGGCCCCGAGTGTCGGTCACAGGCGTGTGGCGCAGGCCTCCTTGTTGGTACGCTCGTTATTAAAATTTTACAGCACTACATTACCTTCTCCTCAATCAGCAAACCAATGACCATGTATTACTAATATCCATGATTTATTGAGACTCTTAATTTTATCTTAGTGCCCTTTTCCCACTCTAAGATCTCACGAGAACGCCGCCCCGCACTTCACGCTGCTCCTGCAGCTCCTTCGGCTGGCCCCCGGCCCCAGGGTTCAGGAAGCGCAGAGCTGGGGCACCACGGGGCTCGAGCGGTTTGCTCGTGGCTGTCGGGAAACAGGGGACGCACGGTCTTCCTCGGACGTCACGGCTCCCGTACAGCTGCCCGGCCGCCCTCGCTCCCTTCTCCTCACTCACTGTGGTGAAATTCGACGGTTTTTGTAGGGTTTTAGTTTATTTTTTTCTCTTTTTTATACATTTTAGGTTTCTCCTTCATAATTATCATAAGTCCGGTATGATCCTCTTATAGCTATAACCAAGTTTTTCACACTTTTACATGGCATTTTGTGCTTAATTTCAAATTTATTTTTGTTTTTATGTAAAACAAGACATTTTCTTGGGACCATTAATCTTTATTCTAATGCTGATACATTCAATTTTTAATTTAATTTTTTTTTTTTTTTTTTTTGACACAGGGTCTCACTCTGTGGTTCAGGCTGGCCCTGAGCTCAGCCTCAAACTCACATCACAGTCCTCCTGCCTCTGCCTCCCGAGTGCTGGGATTACAGGCGTGAGCCACCACGCCCGGCACTGTGGTATGTGGTACTGGTTGCTGCTGGGCGTGGGTCTCCACACCCAGTATTGTTATGTGGTTATCGGGGAATCGAACCCGGGTGCTTGCGCTGGCAAGACAGGCGCCGGAACCACTGAGCTAACTCCCCGGCCCCGATTTAAAATGTTTAATTGACATTTTCTACATAGCCAACCATACATACAAAATAATGGTTCTTCCTTCCAAATATATATCAAATTTTCCTTTCTTATTGCTTTAGCTGATATCACATTGAATATGAGTGACAAGAAGAAATGTTTTTGTGTTGTCCCCACCTTCAAAGGGAAAGAATCCAGTCATTTGAACAAAGTAGGAAGGCAGCTATTTTTTTTCTAATGTACTACTTCACAGAGTTGAGGAAGTTCTCCCTCGTCCTTGATATCTAAGAGTTTTAATCATCAATGGATATTGCATTATGTTGAAGCCTTGTTCTTTATGAATTGAAATTATTATTGACTTTTCTCTTTTAGTTTGTTGATTCAGTGAATTACACTGATTTTTGGAAGTGGATGCATTTTTTATGCCGGGTATAAATCCCAGATGTTTGTAGTACATCATTCTTCTTATGCAATGTTTCATTCATTTTGGTAAGTTATTTGCTGCACTACAGTAGTGACTACTGATCCCCAGACCTCTCCAGGCAGCAGAGCAGATTATTCTTTGCATCAAATCCTGAGGAGTGTGCACACGGTCCTGCGGGCAGTGTCTTCTATGCGGACCTACTCAGCACGGCTTCTCCTGACTTTCCTCTTACCATCACAACACAGGCCCTGCAGGAGCCAAGCGAGATGAGGCACATGCCAAAACCACTGGCCCTGATCCTCTGATATGTGAGCTGAGCCAGGTGTGCCGGGGGCAGAAGGGCCACATGCACCCTCTGCGGAGACTTCATAGTCCTCAGTCCCTAGGAGATAGCGCAGCTCACACTCACTTCATAGTGATGTCACCCAGGGTCACAGTCATGATGCTGATTCTTGAAGAATTATCAGCAATCACAGAATTACTTCTAATATTTAACAATCTCAGACATTAAAAATATTCATTCTTATCCCTGAAGCCAAGAGTTTTCTAAATGGATTTCTGTTTAAATTTTCTGATACCTTCTGTGCAACTATACGGCCACTATTTTTTCTCTATATTTAATTTATTAATATAATAGAATCAGATTTACATTTTTATAATACTGAAATGTATTGGCTAATACAGAACTCATTGCATTGTTACTTTAATATGTAGAAACATATTCTGTCATTTTGGGTAACTTTTGGCATTTTTATTTTTAAAAAGTATTATCTCAATTTTCTTTCTACATTGTTGCTTGCCTGGTTGTAGTTGCTGTGGATCCTTAACACCATCTTACTTAGGGAAGTTTTGGTGGGAATCGTCTGTCTTTCAAGGTGCTGATGGCCGCATCGCGTGGGAAACAGCCTGCAGCTCTCTGACAGCAGCTGTTCCTTAATCGAGTCAGACCATTTGGATTTGTCTTGTTTTTCCTCTAACTAGCAGATTTGGGTCATTTGTAAAGTGCTAAGATATCATCTTTTTAAAACTAAATTCTAGCTTTTTTTTGCTCCAGAATAAGATTTAAAATTTAACATTATTTGATGTCCTCTAGTGCTTACTTTGTCTCCGAGCTTTCCTGGTGGAGACACAGAGATTCCGGCTGCTCACGGTTGGGAAGGCATCATAGCTGACAGCTCTGCTATTTCAGGGGGCAGCAGTTTTGCCCATGTCTGTGTCTCCGTGTAGCTTAGTTTTGGGTCACTGTCACAAGGACTTGAAGAATCAGTGGAGGCAGAGGGCTGATGCCCTGTGGCTGGGGCTGCAGAGGCTCTGCCATGTTGCCATACTGGCCCAGTGCATTGTGGGAGGAGGAAGCCAAGGACAGAGGCAGGATGGATGGCATACCCAGTGGCCTCCTTGTGTGGCTCCTGTCCTCCCTTGGGGCCCCTGCCACACCAGCAGCCTGGCGACCAGGCAAGGCCCAGTGCTCAGGCCCCTCCAGCCTCCTCCTCAGCTGAAATCTGCTTTCCGTGGTCCTTTGCAAGAGAACAATAAGTAGCTTTCTTGAGTACTTCTCCGATACTGCTGCATAGCGCTCTTACGAGTAGGGTAACTGAAAAGGTTAGAAAATAGCCGTGGCAATAAAGTCCCTCTGGCAGTTAATTAGACATAATTCTAACAATTTTACAAACTTCATCCAGTTGAGTGACACCGGCCACAAGTCTGATGCAGTGGCTGGTTGGCTGGTTGATGCGAACCGAGGAAGTGGGAAGATGTGGGGCCGGACGAGGGGATGCCTGCGCCCCCGCGCTCAGGAGAGCGGGGTTCCTTGCTCTCTGGGATCCGGTGGCAATCTTTGTACATCTGAAGCATATCTGTAGCTGGCCTAGGCATGATTCCTTTAAATTCATGCCCAGAAATTTTAAATCCCTTTCCATGCTGTTTTTATCATTAATCGGATGTTATCTTTACTGCATTGCTTCACCGTGCCTCAGTGTTCCCTTCCCTTCTGTTATCTTTGTTCTGTATTTTCAGACTTCTCAGTGTTGCCCTGCAGGGTGAGGCAATTACTTGGTTTCAATATGTAGCAGACTAATTTGTTGCCAGGCAACATCCAATAAAAGAAGGAGTTTTAAATTAATATTTCACTTAATTGTTTAGCTGTCTTGTAACTTTACTGCTCTTTCCTACAGCACACTCTGGAGCACAGTGTCTTATTCCAGACGTAGGACTTCCGCTGTGTGTTGGCAGAGTCTGATTTAAAAGAGTTCTACATCAGGTTGTAAGAAGTGAGCATAGCCTTCCGTTCAGCATATTGGTGCTACCATTTCATGGAGTTTTGTTAAATAACAGAGAAGTTCTTTCTCCATTACTAGCTCCTATCTTTATGCCTTTTTTATGTGGCCTCATGTTAATTAATCAAACAGATTAGTCTTGTAAAAACTACATATATTGCCAACATTGATTTTTTTCCAATATTGATTTTATTCCGAGAAACCTGTCAAGATAGAAACACTTAGAGAACAGCCTCCTCTCACCTTGAGGAGTGAGCCTACTTTCTCTTTAGTTCCAAGTCCTGAGCTTGTATGGGTGGTAGTGGTGAAGGCACCAGAAAGCCTGTCACCCACTATAAGCCAAGGATGCCTGGTGATGCCCCCTGCGCTTTGCAGTGGCAGCAGAGGTGCCACTCTGCCTTTCCCTACAGACTCTGCGCCCAGCTCCCTGACCCTCACAGAGGAGGCTCTGGGGACTCAACAGAGGTCCCACATCACGTCACAGGCTGCTGGCCTCCTCTGGTAGGCAGTTGTTTCTTTAGGGACTTGTGCACACTGGACACTGAGGTGGAGGAGGGGTGAGCAGGTCTGTATTCTCCATGCAGGTAAATGCAGTGAGAAGGTAGAGCCAGTGGCTTGACGGAGAAACAGCCATGACTGAGCTTGCTCACCTGTAATTGCCCACTGAATAACGAACATTGACAGCTTCTGCTGCTGGCAGCGGAAGCAGGCAGGACCTCCCTGTGGCACGTTCAGCTCCACTTTGGCTCATGTCACAAAAATCCTGTTCTAAATACATCAAACAGTTTCTTTCTCATCACTGCAAGTGCCCGATCTCCACTTTTCAAAGCTTGTTACTCCTCCTTGAATTTTCCCAAATGTTCAAATCCTCCAGCAGCCAGAATCTACAGAAGTAATCATCTAATGGACTCCAGGAAACCTAAACACCACACACAATTCTAAGTTTCATGAACAGTTCTTACTCAAAAAATAAAATCTCGAATGATAAAAATCTCAAAATCGAAGTACATCAGGGAAAACCTCCCCGCCAGGGACCATCCTAGCAGAGAATGTGGGTGAGGAATAGAAACTATGAAAATGCAACATCAGGGAGACAACAGACAAAGAAATCAATAAACAAGACTTGGAGACAAAAGTACCCTGATGTGAATCCGATCACTCGATCTTTGATGAAGGCAAAGGCAACTGCTGGAGAGAGGAACGTGTTCAGTACGTGTCACCATGACAACTAGACCTCCGCACAGAGTTCAAGAGACGAGTCTACACACTGACCTTACACTTTCCTAAGAGGCTAACCTGGTATGAATGTGGCATTAAATATATGGTGCAGAACTGCTACGAAGGTAGAGGATACACAGAAGAAAGTGTGGGACAATATGAGTTTGGCAATGACTTGTCGATACAACACAGAAAATACTATCCCTGGAGGAAGAAAATGTGAGCAGAGAGATATTTGTAAACACATATCCAAAGGATTAGTAAGCAAAATGTAAAAAATCATAAAACTCAACAGCAAGAAAACAAACTCATGAAAAAGTAAAAAGCTCTTTGCATCTTACTAGAAAAAGATCTATGGATGATAAATTAGACATAGCACAAGAGTTGAATTAAATAATGAATTTACAATTGATTAGAATGGCTCAAAGTCAAAATTCTCACATCACCCAACGCTAGGATATGGAGGAAGTAGAATTCATATTTGTTGCTAGTATAAATGTATAAATGAACAACTCACTCAGAAAACAATGGGTCTGTTTCTTACAAATTTAAACTTAGTCATACCATATGAGATGATGTTTACTGGATCAAGTTAGAGGTGCACGTTCCTGAGAAACTTGCATATGAATATTGATGGCTACTTCATTCATCGCTGCAAACTGGAAGCAGCCAAGGCAACTGTGTTGGTCAACTTTTCACCATGGACAAAACACTTGACACAATTTAGAAGTTTAATTTGGCTCCTGATTTCAGAGGTTCAGCCCACGGTAGGCTGGCTCCAAGGCAGGAACATCGCAGTAGCACACAGCTGCTTAGGTTATGGTGGCTGATAAGCATGGCAGGGGAACAACTTCAGAGAAGAAGAGGCTGGGGCTAGATACAGCACCTAAGCTCACACCTCCGTGACCCACCCAGACACATCCAGAGTGTGTCATACTAATCCCCCACAAAGCTTTCCTGCCAGTCACATCGACAGTCTTTTTTTACTTTCATGGTGATTTTCAGTTGGTGAATGTGTAATCAGAGGTATAAACAGAGGGATATGACACTGTAATGAAAAGAAATGAGCTGTAGATCATCAAAATACACGGAAGAACTTCAGTAAGGGAAAAAAGCTAGTCTGGAAAAGTTACATATTGTGGGCCAGGGATTTAGCTCAGTGGTTCCAGCACCTACCTTGCAAGTTCAAGGGCCCAGGTTTGATCCCTGGTAACCACATACAACAATGCCAGGTGTAGTGAGTGGTGACTCACACCCACCAGCAATCAGAATCACACACCACAGTGCCAGGTATGGTGGCTCACGCCTCTAATTCCAGCACTCAGGAGGCAGAGGCAGGCGGATTGCTGTGAATTCAGGGCCAGCCTGAACTATAAAAGGGAGACCTTTTCTTTTTAAAAAAAAAGTTACATATCATATAATTCCAAATATGTGACACTCTTGGGGAACACAGAAAATTGTAGATACAACAAAATGTCCTTGTTTCTCAAGATCCTAGAAGAATTTGTGAAAAGTGAATACATACAGCAAGGAAATAATCATAATATTTTTGTTTTTCTTTATTGAGTTTATTGATATATTTTGGGTATAAATTCTGATATCATTTATCATTGAAAATTTAAGTTGAGTCTTACTTTTTCCCACTCCTTTTTCCTCCCTTTAACCCCCAACCTGCTACATACACAGCTTCGTTTCCAATTTTTCCTTTAAATGATCAATTATTCTCTTTCTCTTCTTTGCTTTCCCTACCCCTAGTTCCCCTTTGTGTCATATTATTGGTCAGAGCAGTTATCAAAATCCAATGACTGGTACAATACTGAGAATATACTTTAGTGATTTTATGATACTCAATAATAGCATGGTCAGGAGCTGGATTTTCTCTTATGCTTTTGTTTATGTTCATACTTCTTGTTTACTAAAACTTTCAAGGAATAAAAGATTTTATGAATGTCAGAATTCACACAGGTAACTGTAAGAAATGTATAAAACAAAGCATTCAAGTGCATTAATTTCTCTGCTCCCGCTCAGTATCTCACAAAGTGCAGCAGATACGTGCTGCTGAGTTGAGGAACACTCGTGTACGGTCACAAATGCATGAAGACTCACCAGGATGTGTGACTGATGACAACAGGCGGACTCAGCCTCGGAGCTATGAACGGTGCAAGCAGACAGCCCCACACGGCTCCAGGGAGGGCTCCAGGCACATCTGCCAGGGGAGAGTGGAGACAAGAGCACAGCACTGGGCTCACTACAAACAAAGGGGTCTAAGATGCACACACTCCGGTCAAGGAAACGTGGGAGTGCGGGGACTAGAGGAGATGACTGCATACTTTACATGGCAAGCGGGGAGGGACAGAACGTCAGGAGCAAAGATACTGTCGACTTAGAAGCCAAACAGTTGTCCTAAACACAGTCTATACGGGAGCCTCTCGGGAGTTGTTTGCATATATCAGCCACTGTCTTCTTCAGTACCCATGTTGAGAATATTATGCATCATTTTAATGTGATGTTATAAAGCTTTAAATCATGTAAAAATCAGCCTTTATTTGGTTGAATTTAATTCACATGCACCAAAATAGCTCATAATTAATTGTCTGTATATTTCATCTGTAGTGAGATCCAGGTCACTCTAAACATGGATATTAGTTCATCCTTCCCATTTTTAATTTAAAAATTAATAAACTGATGTGCCAGTGTGTGTAATTTTATTTAACAGAGATCTCAGCATCATGAATCAGGCTGTTGGAGGAATTCAGGGAATTCTTTTGTGACACTCTGCAGCCACTGTTCCTGGGACTGGCTAAGTCCCCATGTGGACGATGCACAGGGAGCCTTGGGTTCCCTTTCATACACACTGGGTCAGTGGGGTGAGCAGGCATCACAGACAGTGGGATGCAAGTGTTCCAAAGAAATTGAACAGAAATACAGCTTTAAGTGTACAAATCCTTAATCAAGCGAACCAACTAAGGAATATATTTCATCAAGTTCTAATAAAACCACTACAGTATCAGATGTGTATGAGGAACTCTAATAGTCTTCCATTCAAGTCCGCTAAGATAAAACCCTAAGAGAAGACTGGGTCAGTGACGCCAACAGGTGCCGGGACCAAGAATATTAAATCTGATGTAATTCTCTAGATTACCTACCTTGTGACACACTTGGAAATGTGTTTTATTTAATATTAATAATTCCCTCAAATATTTACTCTTTCGGGAACTTATATTACTTCCATCGGTCTTATCAGACTATTCAGGAAGAAAAATGTATTAAGATTAAAGATATGCTGGAAATAATAACCTTTTCAGAAATCTGATTCAAAAGCCTTATAAAAACCATGGAAACAGACCCATGAATTTTGCCATATCATTTACACAAAGCCGCATGACTTCAAAGATCTAAGTCTCATCAATCCTGTTTTAAAAATCAACCGGCCCAGGCAGTTCGTGCTCACTGTCTGTGTTGTCTACCTGTTCACAGGACATGGCGATGGCTGCACTTTCTGTGTGGGTCAGGTACGTGGAAAGGTGAGAACCAGGCATGCCTTGGGTAAGAAGAGGGAGGTGTAGCTAGCGCAGTTTGTTGCCAGTTTCCCTTTGCTGCTCAGGAATCGTTGTCTCATCTTGTTGACTTCTGCTGTCTGTTGGAGACCTCTCACTGCAGCACTGACCCGGTACCCATAAGTCTGGGCCAAAAAACACAGCAGCAATTTTCTGGGCCTCTCATGGGACATTTGGTAGAAATTAAACTCTGTCTCACGTTGTCGTAGAGGCTGAGGCTCCCTTCCTCGGAAAGCAGTCCTGTGGCAGTGACATTGACTCCTTCCTAGACAGGCGCAAAGCACAGCCTACCAACAGTCAAATTAACTACCCAGCCAAGTTACTGACTCTGAGCAAGCAAAGCAAGAAAGAGAAATGACATATCCATGCCCCTAGAAAAATTCTTCTCACATACCACATCAATATTTGAACTTGATCTGTAGCCATAGACAGATAGGTCAGATGTGAACACAAAAATATGGAAGACGTGGAAAGAAAAACATATCAGGCTTGAGACACATGGAATAACAAAATGTACTTAAATAATAGGACTTTTCCATATGTTTTTAAAACAACATAAGGTTGAAAACATCCTTAGATGTCTAAATAAAATACACAATAGCATTAAAATGTAGAGAAGCTAGGTTTCCTCTTTAAAAATAGCTTTCTTTAAAAGCAAATTAAAACTTTATACATGTTGAATTTATTGACATTGTTTTCCTCCATGAACCTATAACTAAGGAGAAAGAAATATGAGCAGTGACCAGGGGGCAAGAGGCAGAGCCAGACATGTCCAGGTCCCTGGAAGGAGGTCACATATTCTCATCCTCCGAAAGCCTCAGGCTAGGAGTGTGCAATGCTGTGGTGACTCTGCTGTCAGAGGCCGCAGCACACACAGGTGTCCGTGCAGGGGTGCGCTGACCAGTCATGGTGACAGGGACAGATCTCTGATCTACTCATCCTGGGCCCCGTGGAGCCAAGGCCTTGGGAACTGCACGTATTCCCCACTGTCCACCCTCCAAAGGCTCCCTGTCCCAGCTGGCTCACCCCAAAGGCAGATCAGCCCTCACTGCATGCATGTGACCTTCACCTGTCGTCGCTGACATTCAGGTATCAAAAGAAATGTGACAAGAAAGAGCAAATGCAGAGGGTCAGGAAGTGAAGGACTATAACCACATCATAACACATCAACTTGGTACCTTCTACCAGGGAAACTTGGCATTTTATTTCCTGCAAGGAGCGTTGCTTAGAAGAACGCTCTGCACTGTGCAGGTGTGTTTGGAGAGATGAGTAACTGAAGGCAGGTGCGTTGGTCATCACTTCATATCTCTCCCTGTATATTTAATGTCACAAAGCATTGGATTCCACACGGCATATTAGCACATACTGATCACACTCATCTCCCTATGACCCTCCCTTCCTAGTCCCTGATCAAACAAATATGCAGTTTCCTTGAAACACAGAATCAAACAAAGAAAAGATGTGACAGCAGCAGGTAGCTGGTTCTTCAGTGGCCTCCTGTGCCAATGCCCATATTTATTGATGATCCTGTACTGACAATAAATTGAAATTAAGGATGTTGGAAAATAAAACCACATCTACCCACAGACACAGAAGAGACTGAAGGACAGAAGCAAACTCCGGACGACAGCTCAACTCTGTTCATGACGGCTAGTGGAGCTCGCCCCTGGGCTGCAGACCTGGTTCCCGCAGAGATCTCGTACACTCACCTCAGGTGAGCACGGCCTCTGTGCAAGTGCGGGGTCCATCAGGAAGACAGAGCAACTGCACAGTCTACAACGCACAGCTTAACCACCTTTTCTGTTTTTCCTAAATGGTTCATGAGATTTTAGTAATTTAAACTTATTCAACGGTAAATGTTTTTAAATGACTGCAATGATGACCTGCTTGAAAACATAATGCCTTAAAATTAGTTTTAGTGCTTCCATAATTGCAGACTGCACATTCTGACACCTTTCTTTTGCTCAGTCATCTCTGTGAGACTGCAGACATCCCAGGGGTATATTTACCAGACGTAAGGGCTGCTGTTTTTCAATTTCCACTGTTTATTTGTAGCAAACAGCCAATTTAAGAAGGACAGCAGAGGGCCACTGAGATTCCATAGCAACACCTACAAGGACTCATTTACAAAGCAGAAGCATGTCAATTATTTTAAACTGTCCTAAATAGCAATTGCTAACGTATTTTAAGATGTTCATCTAAATGTAAGGTTAGACATGTGCTGATAATAAAATGCATTTTCCTTCTTTGTCTGAGGAATATTTTAAAATTAATAGCACATCCACACATAAAATGGCAGTCAATGCCAGTGATTAAATAGACAGACATTAATCAGGAGTGGAAGGGTGGTTTCATTCTAATCTTGTAATTATAATTTTACCAAAAGTCAGCGCTAATTACAGGTGTTTGCAGTAAACCTACTGGACTTTGTGTTCTTGGATGAAAAAATAAAAGTGAGTAGATAATTCCTGATTCTCTGCTGAGTCTGATATTTCAGGATATCCCAAAAAGACATCACGTCATGTTCATTCATTCCGCCCATGCCTCTGGCAGCAAGACTGGGAAACTGAGAGACAGTCTCATGGTCCTGGACCAGCCGAGTTCCACAGAATCTAAAGTTCTGCAGTAGATTCCATCAGTCTGCATGAAAATGTGACCACGTGGACAGAGTCAAAGTGCACTACAGCACTAGAGAGAGGAGCACACACAGGAACTGGTCCCTTGGAGGAGAACGAGCTTATAAAACAGCCAAGTATGTCACCAGACAAACACAACTCTTGCTCATCAGCGAGATATTAATTTTGACCCTATTACATAGATATCAGACTCTGCTAGAGGGTCATAACAAAATGACCAGCAGTACCAGAAGCGGGGTTTCCTGAAGAGATCTGTAATCCAAAAGAGCTGACTGGTGTGGACTAAGGTGAGAACTATACTGGAGGATCTGGGAGCTGTAAAGCCCTGTAAGGTGGGCATTCGATGCTGTCTAGGGACAGGGTTTCACTATGTTATTTTTGAACTTGACCTTAGCTGAAAGGATAAGAAGTGATTAATGTTTCATTACTTTTTGAAGATAGTGATTTCATGCAGTCGTGAAGACTGGGTGGAAACATCTGGACCAGAATTGTGAGAGTCTCGGTTAGGGGCAAACTAGAGTCACTGTAGCATAGACTGGAAGAGGGGTGGTATTTTAAGATACATCTGGGAAGAGGCAGGGCAAGCAGCATGGAGAAGTATGGGAAGTGTCACTGCTGCCATCCTAAAAGGGCCAGTGGACGACAAGCTCACACACCTGCACATTTTCATCATTAGCTGGTAGAAGTCGTTTTTGAAAACAAGGATGCAAACATGTGATGAACCTCATTGTTATATATGTTTACTTGCAAATTAGTGACATAATAAAATTTTGTGCACGAAATGAACTCATATTTAATAAAATACTGCTTATACCTCTCCTAAAGAGAGGCTCTGAGGGTCCTCAGCCTCCTCACAACCACAGTTGGTCATTTTCCACAAATACTGACTTGAGTCTCTTCTGGTACTTCAAATAATATTATTGATAATGTCTTAACTTATACCTTTGAAATGGATACAGACATTCATTTCTAAGAAGTAAATTTATAGAGATGCTGAGTTAAGCCTAGGCCTATTTTGGAAATTCATAGTCAATAACAAGCTGTCATCTAAGACATTATGCCAGTGAGTTCTGCCCAGGACCACGAAGACGTCCTGGGCTTACCTCGCCTCTGCGGTGAGTCCCAGTGACATGTGCTGCTTCCTGTGAGACACTCAGATTGAACTTCCTGCAGCTTCTCTATGTTCCACCCACTTATTCCTGTGACCATGGCCAGCACCCTGTCATGACTGGGAAGCTTCGTTTCTCTAAAAATGCAGGTATCAACATTTCATGTCCCGATTCCATTTACTGAGCTTAACAAACATAGGGATTATGCACTCATTTTTGTTGCTACAATGAAGATCACTTTAAAATTAAAATTAACTCAGTGCGGTCTAGCAAATACACAGAAGACACCTGACCATGGCAGCATGTTTCATATGAGAAGCTCTTGAGGGCTGAGCATTAGCTCAGAGGTAGCACCGTATGCGTGAGGCCTGGGGGTCCACCCCTGTGCTTCAGGTCAGCGTCTACATACACGCAAATATAAAACACTCTTTGATAAAGTTCCAAGTTCTTCTGTGATGTGATGCATCTTGTGGTAACTTCAGAGCACACTAGAGATCGCCAGTGCAATAAATACTATGCAATGCTAAAGTTAATTTTGTTTTATCCAAAAGTTCTATCACTGTGCCATAAAAACAAAGAATCAGAAAAGTTTGAGGATAGCAGGTGTAGATATAACGTTCTTCATAGATAATTTAGCCAAGAAAGTGACAGAAATAATTTGTAAAGGTCATTATTAGAAATTAGAAAATGGAAGTCTCTCTTAACTAAATCAGCGGTAGCTATTACTAAAACCGAGTGGTGGGCTCAGCAGTGGTCTGTGATATTCCCCCTCCCTATTCCCAGTCTCTTGGTGGAGATCCGTGTCTGAGATTCAAGGGCTGTGTTAAAGGACTGCTTCTCAACAGATAAGGTTGGTATGGAGACATACACAGAGATATCTTAGAACGACAAGAGAACAAGGAAAGTGCATCTGCCAGCAGCTGGATGGCACCAAGAAGACTATTCTGAGGTCAACTGGAACTAGCAGCAAGCCAAGATGGTATGAAGGGCATGGAAAACTCAGCTTTCAGAGTCACAGCTAAAGAACATTTCAAGGTTGGGGAAAGAATTCAGCAAACAAGTAATGAAGGCATAAACATGCCCAAATAGCTGAAATCAGAGGACAAAGTCTCAATGAAACAACATAGTCAAAATCTCAGCAGTCCAGTACAAGGACAGACTAAGCTGTTAGAGAAAAGCAAATTACCTACTAAGACAAACCTACTAGAATCACAGCAGACTTCTCAACACAAAACTGAGGCACCTGAAGATCTTGGGAAGAAATATTTCAAGCCCTCAAAGAAAACAGTTTCTGACCTAGACTAATCCGTCCTACAAAACTCTTTAAAAGTTGATGGAAAAGTCCAGTGTTTCTATGAAAATGAGGACCTCATAAAATTCATGACCAACAAATGAAAACTCCAAAAATTTCTCCAAAAGACAGCGATGCCCATGACTCTGAACAGAGTAGAGAGAATATATCAGTAGCACAAGCATTTAGGCAGAAGGAGGGAAAGAAACTAGCAATGTGGAAATAATGTGATAACAAGACAAGCCAGTGTCTTCCAGTAATGACTCTCGATGTGACTGGTCTCCGTTCTGCAGTCAAAAGACTAAGATTTTCAGGCTGGTGGGAAAACACAACTCAGTGATGTGCAGCACAGGAGAAGCAAACTGAGTATAAAAGAAATGCAGAGACCAAATTTAAAGGAGAGAAGACATTATCTGTCCCTGCCAACCCAGGCCTGAAAACAAGCAGGACTAGCTGTTCTATTTCTGCATCAAGTGCACTGCAAGCCAAAGAGACTTGAAGAGGCAAAGATGGTCCCTGCAGATGGCTAAGGGAACTATCAAACAGGAGCTAGACATAAAACTCAGAGAAACATCCACACGGTCATAGTGGGGCCTCAGTCACAGATGACAACACAGCACAACACAGCAGAACCCATGGGCTGTGATGAGAACCGTTCTTAGAGAAAAGTCTACCACTATGAATACCGTGTCAAAGAACAACCGAGCTCAACTAAATAACCTCGTAATACTCCTCAACACCCTGTCCAGACAAGACATCCAACTCCAAGGCTGGTATAAGGAAGGAAATTACAAAGATCAGAACAGAAATGAATGAAATTGAGACCAAAAACCCCCACATCATACAAATAATATTTTGAAGAGCTGGTTCTTGGAAAGAACAAAATAAACAAATGCTTCACCAACTTAACCAAAAGAAACAAGAAAAGACCCATATCATGACAATCAGAAAGAGAAAAGGCAGCCTTAAAACTGATACTACCATAGTCCAGAAGATCATTAGAAATTGCTTCACATGTTTGTGTGTCAATGACCCGGACACTGCGGAAGACATGGGCTGATTCCTGGATAATGTGAATTACCAAACCTGAAACAAGAAGTTACACAGACTCTGAGCAGTCCAGTGACTGGCAATGAGACAGAAGCAGTATTTTAAAAATACTGTCAACTAAGTAAAAGCCCAGGACCCAATGGATTCATCACTGAAACCTACGAGAATATCAGGGAAGATTTAACCTTAGTGCTCCGCAGGCTCCACAGTGAAATTAAAAGGAAGCAGTACTCCTAAAGGCACTCATGGAAGCTACCATTACCTTGATTCCAAATGTGAAAAAGATTCAACTAAAAAGGAAAAGTACAAGCCAATCTCTTTAAGGGCATACACAAAAATCCTCCACAAGATACTGACAAACAGAACACACACAAAAAGATCATTTAAAAGAGCATACCAAACAATCATGACCAAAGCTTCATCTTAAAGGTGCAAGGATGGTTCAACATATGCAAATGCATAAATGTAACTCAACACTTCAATAGAATCAAGGACAAAAATCACACGATCACCTCAATAGACAGGGGAAAAGCCTTTGAAAAAATCCAACATTGATATATGATTTTTAAAAAAAACTGAATAAAATAGGTATGGAAGGACCTTATTTCAATTTCAGACAAGCCATTTATGACCAACCTATTGCTAATATTACCTAAAATAGGAGAAAACTGAAAGCTTTTTCTCTAAGATCAGGAAGAAGACCAGGTCATCACTGTCACAAATCCTGTTCAATATAATACACAAGCCTTCAGCCAGAGCAATCAGGCAAAGGTAAGAAATAACAGAGACAAATACAGGAAGGAGAAAACAAACTATCCCTTTTCACAGATGATATAATCGTCTATGTGGAAGACCCAAAAATTTCCACCCAAAGTCTAGGAGTAATAAACAAATTCATTGATGCGACAGAATGTAAAACCAACTAACAAAAATAAATATTGTTCTTGGACATCTTAGTGAAGTCACTGAGAAATTAGGGGAGAAATAACATTCATAATAGCTTCCAAGAAATTAAATACTTAGGAATTAATCTTACCAAGGAAGTAAAAGAGTCCTGCAACAAAAACTGCAGCACTCTGAAAAAAAAAAAAAAAGAATTATTTCTCCTATTCCTGTATTGGCAGAACAACAGAGTGAAGAGGCGACCCGCAGGCTTCTTCTAGAAGGGCAGCCAGCCAGACGGCATCTCACCCCAGCAGAGGACCGCCATGAAGAGATCAAGAAATAACTAAAACCACTGAAGCCACTGGGGGAAGGAATACTTCTTCACTGCTGGTGGCACATAATTAATACAACCAGTATCTAAATTGGTATTGAGATTCCTCAAAAACTAAACGTTGGAAATCGCAATTGACCCAGCCATTCCCCTTCGAGGTGTCTTCCAGAAAATGCTAAAGACATCTGTTACAGTATGACTTCCGTACTCACATTCATAGCAAAGGCAGTCTCCAAGAGGGTTTGGAAGAATTCATGAAGGCTTGCGAGGCGGCACCCAGGGCAGAGTGCTTAGGACTCTGGAAGCAAGTGCAGGAACAATGTGGACCAATGTGGTCTCTGCTCCTTCATTTTCCTGGCTCCGGGGGTCAACTATTGGCTTCTCCGGTGCTGCCCTGGCTTCAGAAAGAGCTCAAACAATGAAACCACTGGGTCAGGGCACATAACCTCCAAAACTGCAAGTCCAAAGAGGTCTCTTTATACATTAACTAACTTGTGGTAGTGATGAAAAGATCACACAGACATACACAGACACACACACACACACACACACACACACACACACACACATTGCTTTATGTTACCTTAAGGAAAGTTCAATGTTAAACATGGGAACTGATACAAAGGCATAATTTACTGACAAACAAGACAACTTGGGAAGACTCTCCATAGAGAATGAGGTTAGTGGGAAAAATGACCTGGATACGTACATGGAAAATATGGGTTCCCTGGGCTGGCATTGACCAGTGACTTGGGGGCTCATGTGGCTGGAGGAATTTCAGGGCCGAATCAGATACTGGGTGGAGAGAAGTACACTCCAAGGTTACAGGAGGGAGGACTAAGAACTTGAACAGAAAGCATTTGCATATCAATAGTGACTATGATTTTGCTCTGAGAAGTGGAAAACCCCTGAAAGGTTTTTAAAAGGCAGTTGAAAGGTTCTAATTTCCCTCTGAGGAAAATCATTGCAAATGCTTCTTAGATTGTCAAAAGGAAGGTAAAGGAGCAGAAGTCAAAACTGTGATGAGGAGCACTTGCTAATAAATAAGTGTGAGATGATGATGAGTGAGCAGTGAGTTTTAGATCAGGATACAGAAAGGGAAGAACCAAAGCAGACCTGAGAAATGCTTCGTCCGTAGAATGGTTAGAACTCGGCTACTGCAGAGATGTGGAAGAAGACTAACAGAGAAGCGAAGTTGGGACC
>PVIR01028118.1:0-21724 GCA_004026965.1 Petromus typicus
TGTATTTGTTTACATATACATAGAATTGTATTTTCCTGATTGGTTGACATGTTTAGCATTGCGAAATATATGTTTCTTGCTGTGAAACCTATTTTGGTTGATTTTTACATGTCTATACCTATTTAGCTTTGTTTGCTATTTTAATAGTGTATCTCTTTCTACCTTTTAACTCTTCTGTATTCTTTTATTCTGTGTTCATTTATTTTTCCCAATGTTTCACTGCGGTTAGTTTCTGCAGATTATCTGCCAATTTGCCAACCCTTCTTTAGTGGTAATCAATCTTATATTAAAGCTACTTATTAAATCCACAAAAAAAAAAAAAAAAAGAAAAGAAAAGAAAATACCTTGTCATAGGAAGCATATGGCAGAAAAGACAATGGGAAGCATAACTTATTTGTTATTGAAAATCGTTCTTTGAAAAGGTGGCTTGGAGATGAAAGAGTTGTGTATGTTTTACAATCTTAATTTCCCCTTAAATAGCAAATTTCACACTATCTGTGTTAAGTGGAGAACAGAACATTTAGAGTGTCACTAAGTATATATGTTAGTTTTCAAAACACATCAAAATTGACTCAGTATTGCCACAGAATTACCCTTCCTTTGGCAAATCAGAAGACTGTCAAGATTCCATCTGCCTTGGAATCTTGTGAATCCTTTTTATGACTGTCTCATAGATGTACAGACATGTTTATCCAGACAAACACATTTTTACTGTGCTCAGAATTGTTGGGAACCACCCTATTTGAAAATTGTAAGGTCAATATTGACCAGGCCTTTCTGTCTACAGATGTACTTTGGACTTGACTTTTGTCTTCATCTCTGTAGAAACAGGGACTCAATGGTCCCACATGCTGGGATGCTTCAGGGCAGAACTGAGCCAGATCTCTCCTTTCTCAAGGACTGTTGCTGACATCTGCCTTGCCCTGAGGGATGCTCATCTACATAACTTCTCTAGGACTATTGTTGGTGTGCCCCTTCCTTTCTGGGTATTTTGGAATGTAGATAATAAAAGGTGTGGTAGGCTGGGGTCCAGAGTCCTTGCGGCCCAGAGTAACATGGATCAGACCCAAGCTCAGTTTTCTCTAAGTGTCATTTCTGCCTAATTTATTTATTTTTTAGATTTTTGACTCAGGGTTTCACTTTGTAGTTCAGGCTGGCCCTGAGCTCAGCCTCAAACTCACATCCCAGCAATCCTGCTGCCTCTGCCTCCCAAGTGCTGGGATTACAGGCATGAGCCACCACACCTATGGCACTATGGTATGTGGTACTGATTGCTGCTGGGCGTGAGTCTCCACACCCAGTGTGGTACGTGGTTACTGGGGATCGAACCCGGGCCCTTGCGCTTGCAAGACAGGTGCCGGAACCACTGAGCTGTATCCCCGGCCCCATTTCTGCCTAATTATTAATTATTTTGCTGTGTGCCGTGAATTCACAGGAGACTAGAACTTAATACAAAAGTTCTAGTTATGTTCCCTTCCCGTTTACCACAAGAATGGGGACAGGGAAAGGCTGGTGGATTCAACAAAAGGCATCTAAACCAGTGCACCAAAATTAAGGAGCAGTTTATGAGGTTTATAATTTTATTGAAAAAGTTTGTCCTGTGTTTTTATATTTCCAGTTTGAATGGATGTAAGTAATGAGTCACTTTGTAGATTTATAAGAACCAAGATGTGGTGAATAAATGAAAAGTTTAATTCCTTATGATCAAAGAGTCGGGAAATTTTAGAGATGGAAAAAACTTAAGAATTTACTGACATAGAAAGAGTGCCAGGCACAGTTATTCCTCGAAAACACAGCCTTCATCAGTGGCCCATCAGCAGCGCAGAAAGTATACATCAGGGAGACTCGCGCTCCATTAAGTGCACATTATTGTGGGGTCCCCTGGGGCTAAACAATGCTGGCTCCACAAAGGAAGTGCAAGGCAGCACCTACACAGTGGGCCCCTCCAGGCCAAAGTGATTAAGGGAAAATAGAGAGACAAGGACTGCCTCCTATAAGGCTGGTTTGGGGTGGTTGAGAACAAGGAAGGGGGGCTGTATATAAGTGCTGAGAGTGCTGCCAATAAAGGCTTCTCCACCATTTCATCTCCACGTGATGACCCCCGCCCATGGTTTGATGCCAGATGAGTAGCCCTCGGGAATAGGACGGGACAACTGGAGGTCCTAACTGAGATCTGGCATCATGAGGACTTGCCACTGGGCCACCCTGGGCCGGCACAGAAAGTAGGGGTGTATTGATTTCAGGACCGTCTCGATATGGGGTCCTTCCACTCTAGACAGGTTATGGAGCAGCAGGTCCACCTCCTCCTACAACAAAATGGCACTGCTATTAAGGCAGAGAGTGCCTCGCTACTGGTAGAGACGGCCGATCATTTCAGTCCTTGGTTTCGGCACGGCGGAACCTTATGTTGTCTGACTGGGACCATGTCAAAAACGATCTCCAAAAGGCTCTTAGAGATGACCCAGACTCTTTCCCCATGGCTGCCTTCTCCCTCTGGAGGCTGGTGCATGATGCCCTTTTGACTAACCAGGCAAAAGTGAAAGAGGCCCTTGAGGATAGTGAGAGGACCCTCCAAGATGTCCAAGAGGAGGTCTCCCAACAGTCACTTCAGGATTTAGATTTAGGGCAGGGGGGAAAACTGGAAGTACAAATGGGAAAGATCAAAGGAAACGTTCGCTCCGGGAAAGATGGCAATGGCGCTGCAGAGGTCTCCTCCGTGAAGTTTGCGGTCCGGACCCGGGCAGCGGTACAAGGGGGAAAGAGTGATTTACTGACTCACACTGACGATGAAGACTTAGACAGTGAAGCAGAGGAGACTAGGCTAGAGCAAGAGATAGAGAAACTAGAGGAGCAGCTACAGGTTGCGCATTTAGAAGAGGCTCCTAGAGAGACCAGACATAAGCTGAAAGATCTTAAACAGAGGCGTCTAGACGAGATGCACAATGAGCATTTTCAAAAGGTGTGCATAAAATGGCACCCAGAGCCAACTGCCCCTCCCTGCCCGGCTTCCTGTGTACAAAAAGGCACCACAGGCATCCAATTTCAGGGCTATTAAGACTGATAATGCCCCTGCCTACAGCTCCAAACAGCTAGAATGTTTCTTTCACAAGTGGGGCATTAAACACAAATTTGGCACTCCTTATAACCCCACTGGGCAGGGAATTGTAAAAAAGGCCAACCAAACTTTAAAAAACTACTTAGAAAAGCAAAGGGGAGGGCTTTGTC
The DNA here is from genome assembly GCA_004026965.1 of Petromus typicus. Taxonomy (NCBI): domain Eukaryota; kingdom Metazoa; phylum Chordata; class Mammalia; order Rodentia; family Petromuridae; genus Petromus; species Petromus typicus. Next base: position 3,226 of record PVIR01028118.1, read on the forward strand.
TTTACCTCAGTCTCCTAATCAACTCCACCGAGTGCTTTTGACACTCAGCTATTTGACAACAGATAATTTGGGAAATGCTCCAATGGATAGACATGTAAAGTCATGGGTAGATTCAAACCTTCCTGTGGTCATGTGGAAAGATATTTTGATGGGCACATGGAAAGGCCCTGACCCCATGCTGGTGGCCAGCAGGGGCTCTGTTTGTATTTATCTAACAGATGCTGATGCTCCTGTTTGGGTTCCTTCTCATCTTGTGTGTCCCGTTCACACACCCAGAGAGCGAGACAAGATGGGCGTTTGTCCAAAACCCATCGATTCTTCAGCCAGAGGGGACTGACGCCCTCTTCTTCCCCTCCATCTTCACGACCAACGCAAATGTGGGCAAGGCCGTCATCCCTTTTGATGGCATGCTGACCAATACCACAAAGGCCTTCCAATTGGCCCACACACTTTGCTTTGCCATTGCCCGCCTAAATTTTTCAGCAAATAACCCCTGCATTCCGCTCACATCCTATTCTTTCTTCATAATTCAACGACCAACAGCTACATGTTGTACATCAGGCCCTCATGGCGATGGAAGCTGGAGACCCTTCCTCCCACATTTGGCTCAGTATGATGGCCAGGTAGTCAAAGATGGGTAAGAAGGAGATGCAGCACTAGCAACCTAAGACAGGGGTATCCGCCGGCGCCGCTGGTACACCCGATGAAGGGTAAGTAGTGAAGTGCATCGTCCTCAACCTAAGACAGGCACTGGTCGAGCATTTTGGCATCTAAAGAAGAAGTGGGGAGATGTGGGGTCCCCTAGGGCTAAACAACGCTGGCTCCATAAAGGAAGTGCAAGGAGGTACGTACACAGCGGGCCCCTCTGGGCCACAGTAATTAAAGGAAAACAGAGAGACACAGACTGCCCCCTGCAGTCTGTGCAGACTGCTGGTTTGGGGTGGTTGAGAACAAGGAAGTGGGGCTGTATATAAGTGCTGAAAGTGCTGGCAATAAAGGCTTCTCCATCATTTCGTCTCCATGTGATGACTCCTGCCCGTGGTTCACTGCCAGATGAGTAGCCCTCGGGAATAGGACGGGATACATTATCACTGCTCACTGTTGAAGGACAACTAGAAACGGATGACGCAGGTGCCTCTCACATTGTTAGCACGTAGGACACCAAAATGTGCCACCTGGAAATCTGAGATTAAGGAAGCAAGTGGAGATGTGAGGCCAAGACCGAACACCGGAAGTGCCCTGGGCCCTGATGTTGTTAGAGCCCCTTCATCTTTTATTTATCTTCATTCCAGCTTCATTGTTGTCTCTACATGGTGTAGGGACCAGGTTTTAAATGCCAAAGCCAACTCACACCAGCTGTGTGTCATGGCAGTGCCCTCTACTGTGAAGTGGGAATAATCCCATACTCTGAGGCTGATCAACTCCAAGATTCCCCCGAGTGATCCACTTCCTGCATGATTCCTCCTTGAACAGAACAGGGCCTACCTGTATAGCAAGTGGTGTTGTGAAAATGCTCAAATGTGGTTTCTGAGGTTAGGCGTGAAACACGTGTGGGCCTCTGTCTCTTGGATCTTTTGCTCTGAAGTGCACCAGATGCCAAGTTGTGAGGTCACCGGGGCAACCCCTCATCCAAGCAATGCACATGGCAGGGGACTGAGATCTCCAGCGACAGCCAGCAGCCCTCTCTAGGCAAACATGGAAGGTTTAGGATCTCAGTCAATCCATCAGAACACAGCAGCTTTGGCTGATAATTATGATCTCGTGAGAGACTCTGAGCCAGGACCCCCAGCCAAGCCCATGCTCGGATCCTGATGCATGCAAATGATGTGAGATGATAGTATTCATTGGGGTCAGCTGTGAAGTCTGTAGTGCAGTCTCAATAACTAACATACCACATCATGAACTGGATGAAGGGAAGCAGAGGACTCAGTTTATCATGAGCAGAGAAGGCACACGATAAATGGTAGCTGTTAGTGTAGCCACATTGTTAGGCCTCAAACACCCAGTACACAGATAGATTTTGTTACCGGAAATAATGGAGCTTACTAGTTGTCAGCCATGGCCACATAGATGATACAGTGTGGGCAGGAGGCAGTTCTTTCTCTTTCCCACTGGCTGGCCCCATATTTGAGCCTGGGTCATGCCCAGAGTCCCCCTGCCTCTGGTCTTGTCTTCTCTTTCCTGTTCCTCTTCCTTCTATCTAGGATTCAGGCTCCATCTTGGGCCAGCTGGTGTCAGGGACATGGAGATGGGAGGTGGCTCCTGGGTCCAGCCTAATAAACCACGTATGTTCCCCTGGAGGCTGCAGAACTTTGCCGCTTTTGCAGACTTGTTCCATTGCCATCAGGGATGGCTCCTGTCTGCAGGGAGATGCTTGACAAACCCAGAATGTCACAATGCACTGGTATGAAAATATTCAGCTTCTCATGGTTTTTCCATGTAGGATTTCTGGCAAGTGCACTGGACAATCCCCCTGCTTTGCAGTTCCTTTCTTGGTGAGGGCTGAGGCAAACTGTTTCTGGTATCATCTGCAATTCTTTGGGGGAACTGGCATCAGCAATCCCAAAACAGACCCTTCCCAGCTTCCTAATGTGTTCCTTCGGGTGTTTCCTGGTGCTTCTGCAAGGTATTGATTCTTAGCCAGTGCCTGAGTCAACTGAGAGCAAAGAAAATCAAACAAAAATTTTAATCAGAGTTTGCCCTTTTGTGTAGATAGATTCAATTAGAGCCAATTAGCAATGATGACAACTTCTTCTGTCTTTATGAGGCTTAGGGAGAGAATTCCAGAGAACAGAAAGGATTCTTGAAAGTGCTATTAATTCACACCAACACTAGGCTGAGAATTTCACATCAGAAAAAATACCTAAAATGGAAATAATAAAATGCAATTAGGAAAGTATTTGTGGAGAGTTCCAAGAGAACTGAAATAAGGACATTTATCTGCACATCAGCTCTGTGCCTGTGTCAAGCCTTGAGGATAATCCTGGCAGGAGGATTCCTCGATCTGTCTTACACAGGGAGGAACTGAACACCGAGTAGTGACAACAGTCCCCAGGCTGTAAAAGAGGTGAAAACCAGAACCAAACCCCTGTATCTTCTTTACAACCCTTGAAGCTTCCCTGCCAATAGAAGTTTTGTCCTATAAAAATGCATGGACTATTATTGGGTTTTGTTTCCTTTACTGAGAATCGAAGCCAGGGCCTTCGCACGAGTTACATCCCCTGTTTTTTGTTTTTGTTTTTTAAATTTTGAGATGGATCTCACACAGTGGCTAAGTTGCTCATGCTGGACTCAAACTTCAGAACTTCTGCGTTGTCCTCCCCCGAAAAGGGGGGATTATAAATGAAACCACACCTGTTTAGGACTAGTAACAGATTTTAAAGACATGGGCCTGATTCTTTCTCATCTATGTTGTGGAGGAAGACCCCCAAGGTGAGATCTACCCCCAACAAAGGCAAGCGCCTAGGACTTGGTGCCAGACCCCTCTTCTCACAGCTCCAGGACAGCACTGTCCAGCAGCAGGGCAATGGAAGGCATGTATGGGAGTTGACATTTTAAACAGCTACTTTAAAAAGTGAAGTTAATTTTAATAATGTGTCTTTAAAAATCCAATTTGTCCAATGCATTTCAACATACATTCGATATAAAATGCATTACTGAGGTTGTTTATATTCTTTGGTAAGATCTAGTATGTCTTTGAAATTTGCCACATGGGGTAAGATCAGATGCTTGATTCTCATTGGAAATAACCTGCATTTAGATTTTTTAAATTTCAGTTGGACAAATTGCCCTCAAGTTACTCATGGGATTCTAATCATTGAATATAATATTAGCTTTTAGATATATATGACATGAGATGGAAATCTCAGATCCTGAGTGAATTAACCACATTTCACATGTCCTAAAGCCACTATGGCCATGGGTCAGCATAGCACAGTGCAGATCTAGAGCAAAAATCCTCAGCATTAACCTCTACAGCACAAGAATTGGCAGAAGAAATCAACAAATGGTATCTCATTCTATTAAAAAGCTTCTGCACAGCAAAGGAAACCACCAACAGAGTGAAAAGGCAACCAACAATGTGGGAAAGAATCTTTATCAGCTGATTCTCAGACAAATGACTACTAACTAAAATATATAAAGAGCTTAAAAACTCAGCCCACCCAAATTTAAAGACCTAATCCAAAAATGGGCATCTTAAGTGAACAGATACTTTTCAGAGGAAGAAGTAAGAGCACATCACCAAGATGCCAGTGCACCCCGTCTCTCCAAGTTTCACTAAACTGATAAGACTCAGAAAGTCTGGAAGAAGGATGGTTCCTATGAGGAAACAGTACCCACTTTGGGAAGCCCGGAGGCTGGAGGAACACCCTGGGGGAGCCGGGCAGATTTGCCTTCTCAGTCAGGTTCCATGGGAAGAAGCAAGGCCATTCTGATGTGGCTCCAAGGAAGCCCAGGTCTGCCCAGGCCCTCTGCCAGCTTCCTCAGTGTGGGCTTCAGGTGTGGGCAGAGCCGTGGGAGGAAAGGGGAGAGCAGAAGACTCCCATCAATTCTGGTGCACACATATGCCATATTTTCATTCTGTTTAAAGATTTATCTTCTTGAAGGCTGCATGGTCCCCACATCTTTGGGGTCAATTTTAAATGCCACAGTGGGAATTCAGACTCCTGAGTCTTCCTGAGAAGACAGATTTTGCTTATGAAACTCATGAGCCACTGGCAGATCAAAAAGATAATGAAAAGCCAAATCAAATCCAGCTTGAGGCAGAACACTGAATGTTCCCATGATGCTATCCCTGTGCCCAGTGAGGGCAAAGTGACCTCAGAGCCAGGCTGTCAGAGGACAGGGAACCTGCTGGGCCAGGGAGATAGGGCTGGGGGCACTCCCAAAGTAGCTCTCTGGTACTGAGCCACCCTGCAATGGGCACGAGGGACTCAGAAGGAGATGGATGGGTACAGCAGTTGAGGACAGGTTAGAAACCCAGGCGGGACTGGATAACAAATGCTGAAGTACTTTAGAAAAATGAGAGCTCTCCGTCCATTTCTAATCATCTCTGACTTCCTTTGGACCTCAGTCATCCTGGGCTGTGAGCTGTCAGTCCTTCTTGTGTGCCATGCAGATGTCTCCTGGGGTCTGCCTGAACATTTCCAAAAGTCCTCCCCACATCGGTAAGCTTTTGCCTTCAACTGCATGTACCAGTGTGCATGGCCTGTCCATGGTATTTAGTCAGCCCTTAACATTTAAAAATTCTCTTTACACAGAGTAAAATCTACCGTTTTCACATATGGTGGATGCAAATATCACTACTGCCACAGTGGAGATCTAAAATGATTCCCTAACTCCGTAACTTCCCAGCACAGTTCTTTCGTACACAGGGCGGGCTCTGTGATTTGCAAGGCCCTATGCAAAATGCAGGCGGAAAGGCCCTTAAAAGTACTAAAGGATAAAGCTTTTTTATTTCTTCTGCAACTTTTATGACTTGTGGTTTTAAAAAAACTGATATACAATGTTCTAAGTTAAAAGAAATTAAAATTTTCTATTACTATTATAAATTGTATCATCTTTTTGGTTGTCTTTGTCTTGTAAAATGCAATAGGAGGAAAATAGTTCTAAACACACTAGGAAGACAGGGATGTGCGACCCACTGAAAAATCCCTGTTTCTGGATTGATTCGTGCCTATTCGAGTCATATAGGCAAAATGGAAATTGTGCAAAACTGCACTGTTTTCCCTTCACTTTCTAATGCATATACTTTCCACCAATACCCTGGACAGCTTGGGAGTGTGTCACACACTTTCCTCGCATGTGTCGAGTTCTTTCTGTATTTCCACACATCCGGGACCCGGGATCCGTGCCCCTGTCCACAACAGGGCAGCTAGGGATGGTGTTGGGTAAGAGTTTTACATTTGCCTTCTCTGCTCGTGTGCACACCCCAGCGATCCATCACACTTCACTTACAAAACACAAGTTCAAAGGTAAAATTATTAAGTTTCAAGACAGTAACAGCAACGCATTTAATTAAAAACGCAGTTCTTCAGAGCGCACAGGCCCCAGGCCTCTCAGGCATTAAGTTTGTAATCTCCGGCTCCCTTCCCCTGCAGTCTCTCCCAGCCATTGGTCTCTTTTCTGCCATTCCAAGAATGTAACAAGGGAATCGCACAGCATGTCGCCGGGAGTCTGGCCCCTGGCTGCACTGTGACTATTGGGACACCCCTGTGTCGACCTTCAGTATCCAATGTACAGGTGCCCCATGGCTCATTTATCCTCCTCGGCGGAGGGCAAACTTAACTTAGTACTGAGGGGTGTTTGGGTTCTTTGAATTTTCAGAGTAAGCAGATTTTTCTGTAGGTAGAGATCTTGGTCACTGTGTCTTGAATTATACCCCTCAGCATTTTTGGCCATAACTCTCCTCTCTCCCTGTTTATGTGAGGATGTGGTCAGTGTGCTGCAAGGAGCTCTCTCCTCTACTTCACCAGGGGAATTTATTCTTTAATAAATCCATTGAACTGAACCCACTTTGCAGAGACTATTGTATCCCAGCCCTAGGATTGAGCGTTTAAGAATATTCTGAAAATCAGACACCAAGACTTGTCAATTGGCCTGGTACCCAGAGCACTCCCTTTGGCTTCCACCGGGCTGACTCTTGGGCCAGCAGCCATCACCTGCAGGGGTGACTTCCTAGACAGGAGCAGAAGAGGATTTAACAACCATGTGAAGATCAAGCAAGGTCGTGCTGGCTAACGCATCATGAAGACCCACCTTGGTGGCCTCCATGTGTAAGACACAAAGGAGGCGATGGGGTCTGACCACGCCCATTGCCTCTGACTTTCTCCTTCCGCCGCTTCCTTCCCGGAGCGCCCAGGAGGCCCCGCGTGGAGGAGCAGGCTTGGCTCCTGAAAGGGCCGCAACTCCCAGGGCGTCCTGCAGTCTTCCAGGTGCCGCGATACAGGTGTCAGGGCGTGGCAAAGCCGGTTGGGAAGGTAAGTGGGAGCTTTCTAATGCATATACTTTCCACCAACACCCTGTACAGCGCCAGATAACTTGGGGGAACGGTAAGTGGAACTTATCAGGCTCTCGCGAGATGTGGACAGCATAAAAGAGACAAGATCGTAAGGACCCGCTGCCCTGGCCCCTCCGGATAGTGCACCCTTCGTCTCCTGGATGCAGAGTGTGCTTTTATTTTTGCTTTTTATCCTTCTCTCTTTTTGTCCAGCCCACGTTAGCTCTGTAGAGCTGGTCTGCCCCGCATTTTTCAAATAAACTTTGGCGCTGTTTTTGGGTTGTCTTTGTTCGAAACAAGAAGGACCTGGAATATTTTTAATTGGTGAGTCATTTCTACAGAAACTACCTGACAAGACCCCAGCGGGACTCCTGGATGCCAGTGCTTCCTGGGCTCCCCTCCAAACTGTCCTTGGATCTCTATCCCAGGGGGAGCCCAAGGCAGCAGAGGGGGACAGAGCTCCTAGAGGGGCTCCTGGGCTCTGGCATTCACAGCCATCATCTACCAAGCTGTGCTGAGATAATGTTCCGGACACTTCCGCATCCGCCCTCCCCCGCGGTCCTCCACCTGCTGTCTACAGGTCCTGCAGCTGCTAAATTCGTGCTGAAGCAAGGGTCTTGTTGTTTAATGTTAGTACAACTCCTGACACACAACACAGACGATTTTATTGCTGTTACTGTTGACAAAGATAAAATGGTGATGGAGACCTAAGAGTGTTGATTTACATCTAAATATGCAAGCAGACAGGGCAGAAAAAGCCACATTGAAGCCAGGATTTGTAGGGCATCCTCTGAAGTTCGGTTCCCCGAGGTAAGTTGTGGGTTTTTTCCATCCTAATCGGGCGGGCGGGTTAAGGTTGGAAGTGTGGGCCTCTGCTGAAATGCTCCGGAGGTGATTTGAGCCATGTGGTTTTTCATCTTGTTTTACTAAAAGTCAACTTAGGGAAGGAAGCGAAGGAGCCAAGAAGCAGTGGCGACCTCTCCTCGCCCTTCCCTGTGGGTCCCTTGACTGATACACCCTTCCTTTCATGGAGCAGTGAATGGCATATTTTTATCTCCGATCCTCTTCCACTCTGGTGACTGGCTCCCTGCCTGGACTTCATTCCTTGACATGTCATCTTGTCCTCCTTGGCGTTCTTTTAACTTCCCGGTGTGGGCAGCTTCACTTTTTCCAAGCTGGGGATGTGCTTTTGGGTTCCTGGGATGAAAGTTAGTTCTCCAGAGAACAAGCCAAGAACAGTGAGCAGGTTGGTGACGGAGGGAGGTCGGCTGCACTGCAGGGGTCTCTTCTCCCACAGGGACACGCGCTTATTTCTCCTCCCTGTCTCTCCCAGAACCGCGTCTCCAAGGGCCAGCGTGAGGGGTGGGCAAGAGTGGGGTTCCAGTTCCAGTTCATGTACACCTTACACCTTTTCAGCCACATGACCGTCTACTTCTGTTTTTCCATCTGTAAAAGAAGTAAAAGCAATAGCATCTACTGGGATTTTCTTTAATTCTTCTGAGGAGTAACAGAAATAAGTATATGTTGTGTTTTAGATCTAAAAGGTCCTCAGAAGTCTCACATTTGGAGGGCGTCCTGGGTCATGGAGCAGAGCGTGGATGGGCAAATTCTCTTTCCCATCCTCCTCTCTCTCTATCTCCTTCTGTGGCAGTGTAGGGTAAGGAGTTTTCCTCTGCCAGATGCTTTTATCAGGTTACTTTTGCCCTGGAGTTGAAAGACAATCCAGTGATCCAGACCCCTTTTAGTTGCTGGTGTCAGGTGTTCCATCAGAAACAGGAAAGTAATAGACATATATGGACATTCTTGTCCGTAGTGGGAAGCTCTTCCCAAAGTGAACATGGCTCAGGTAACCAGCACCCCAATTCAGAACCCTACAGTCTTCAAGTTCCTCATCCCCGCACCCCAAAATGAACCTGATACCTGGTACATAGTCATGACTTCATCACAATCTGTTTTAAAAATGAATTCACCCTGGGTTCAGTCTCTACCATCGTAATTAATTAATCAGTGCAAGAGAACCGTTGGCTGCAGGAAGCCCCAAAGCCTGCTGCAGGTTGGCAGAAGCCTGGCTCTCATGCAAATTAGCCCCCTTCTCTCTCATTTTTAGTATATATGTTGCAGAAGCAAGCACTCCCTCTTCTCTCTCATGTGGTGCAGCCGGCAGGATGAGTGAAGAGTCCTCGAACTAATCAATTATTTCCTTATCCCAGAGGGCCAGGTGCACATTGTATGGCAAGTGGCTCCCGTGGAATGCCAGTGATGTGTGCAGATGAAAAGAGAAGCAATCAGGCTGCTGTCACGTTTAACAAAGGGCCAGATGCTGTCATGTGCAGCAGCCAGCGTCCTTGATGAGGAAACAGTGCAGCCGGGGCCCTGGATAATGGGACCAGAAATCAGGGCCTGGGGAGGGGAGGGCCGGACCTGTGCGTGGCTTCCTGCACCTGTTGCACCTCCCGTGAGACGCACGAAAAAGAGTGGGCTGAGGAAAGTGCTGTAGAGATGACCCAAGTGAACTGAAGTGGGGCTGGAACAATTAGAATGTTCAGGACTAACTTCACACACCGTATTAAAACTTCTGAGCGGAGGGAAGGCTTATGCTGTTGATGATGACTTACACACTTTCATTTCATCCCAGAATACAACTATGCTCCTCTGGTCTTTGTGACTAAAGACTAAAAGAGGAAGAAAAGATTGTAATATCAGACAACTGAAATAAATCAATTTAGGAAGGAAAGAATTGCAGTTACCTACTTATTTTTTTGAACATGTTAAATTCTGGAAAACGGCCACTAATCTGTTCTTAGAGCCACTCCTTGTGTGGCAGATAAAAGACACAGGAGTGAGGTAGTGGAGGGGATGGGAGTTCCTGGTGAGCGGAGCTGGAGCGGGAGCGGCTCCCAGAGCCCACGGGCACCAGATCTTCCCTGAAGACACGCTGGGGGGTGGGGGTGGGGCAAGTTCCACTCAGGAGCAGCATTAAGGAAACACCTGGTGACAGTTTCTGAACCTCTGTAGCGTTATTTGGCTGGTAAGGAGATTTTTTAAATCCCTAGATCCTACTGATTACATAATAGATATACTTTAAAAAAATTACTGTATAAGCCAAGCACAGTGGCACAGGCATGTCATTCCTGCTTCTCAGAGGCTGAGGGAGGAAGAATAGGAGTCTGAGGCCAGAACAATTAACTCAGAGAATCAGCAGGTTCTCAGAATGAACAATGAAAAAGGCTCAGGGTAAAGGCCTTGCGTTCAATCCACAGTGCTGAAAAAGAAATCACTTCATAAATACGCTTTGACAGTTATCGGTTCCCATGTTACACTGGAAAGCAGAGCAGTTTTTTATCTGGACTAGAATTCTTTTGGAACAAGTCAAGCTGCTTTGCAAATTGTGAGGGCCACTATTGAGCCCGGGCTGGGGGTATGTGTGTGTGTGTGTGTGTGTGTGTGTGTGTGTGTGTGTGTGTGTGTGTGTGTGTGTGTGTGTATGTGTGTGTTGGAGAAAATGCAGAGCAGAGGATTTGGAAAACAGAAAAGCTAGCTGAAAAGCAGTTGGGAATTTTATAGCTTCTCCAGAAATTTCTTTTCATTTTTGTTTTTTGAGAGAGGGTCTCACTATATAGTCCAGGTTGCTACTGAACTCACTATGTAGCCAGGCTGGCCTCAAATTCTCAGCAATCCTCCTGCTTCAGCCTTCCTAGTGCTGGGATAACCAGGGTGTGCCACTACACTCAGCTCCAGAAATATCTTCATTATAGCCACAAAGCAGTTGAATCCAGTCCCCTTCACGTCAGGGTTTTTTGAACCAAGAAACTGTATACTCCCTACAGGCCTGAGCAGAGAGAGAAGGAAAGAGAGAGATAATTACTAAATCCCTCTGCACATCTACCTTTTAATAACTGAGGCTAGTAGGTTCAACACTCATGATATGCAAGGGTAATTTTGTAAGAGCTAGGGTGGTCACCTCACACTGCCCACCAGGCATTCCGGTTACAGGTCTCGTGCAAGTGAACATTAGCCACTACTAAGGGGGAGGGGTCTCCCCTCATACAGCCAACGGAGCTGCTGTCCCCACTGGATGAATAGAGACAACCCCTGGACTGTCTCTTCTATAGCGACATTCGGATTCCAGGTTAGCAAAACATTAAACCATTCAATTTATTAATTACCTACAAAACTTGAACTTACAAAATTCCACATGATCTTCTGAACTCATTGCTTGAGTCCTGTCATCTCTCAGGTTTCTGACATGATGGGCTCAGTCTGGGCTACAGCTCGCTGAGCTTTGGGGAGCGGTGCTGACTCCTTGACGCTCAGCCAGGCCAACTGGTCTCTTGTGTCAGAAAGAAAACAGTGATGTTGTCCTGGGACTCCCGAGGCGGGTCATGGGCAGTTTCTGGAGACTTCTTGGACTCCCCGTCAGACCTCATTGCCCTGTAGGGAGGAAGCACAGGAGGCCTGTAGACAAACCCGCAGGGGAAGGAACTGCAGGTTCACAGGCAAAATGACTAAGTTTTTGTTTGGTTCATCTTTAGGATATGGTGATAGACAGTGGGTGCATCTCCTGACCAGCTCCGGTCCACCGTGTGTTGGAATCCAGCTCCCGTGACTGGTTTGGGGAAAGGGAGCACCTGTGGATTAGCCTTCAGCCCTGCGGGGCTTGCCAGGCCTTCGTCTGCCTGATTCTGTGGAAACAGGTCACCTCAGCAGCATCTTGGAGAAGGTGGAGGTAAACACGTTGAGCGTCATGTGGGTCAGGGAGAGGGCTACTGTCGGTGGGACTAAGCTCCTGCCCACCCCAGTCCTGCCCCTCCGGCTCCCGAAGCCCTCCTGGGGAGCGCACAGGTGTGGAGCAGGGACTGTGCTTTCTCTCCCTCTCTCTGGCATTCCCAATGGCTCCTCCACTCTCTCTAGCTTGCCTTTATCCTGTGAATAGCTCCTCATGGCTGCTGGAGTCCTTTGGAGTCAGCCAGCTTTTCCCTGTGGGGCAGAGGGCCCGTGGCTGTCACTGTTTGCTTTGGTTGCTGGGATCCCAGGGTCTCTGGTCTAGAGGCCTCGGTTCGGGTCCTCTGGAGATCACTGTGCTCCTCAGGGTAGAACAGGTCACCCTTATATTTACACTTCTTTGCTTCTCTTTTGGGGCATCAGTGTCATCACCCAACTTAGCTGTGCCTTGCTGTGCCTCCCCTGTGCCTACACTCTGCGGAGCGGGATCTCCCTGGATCTGGAGCCACGGAGCAGGGAGTGGGTCGCGTCGGGCGGTACACTGACATGAGACTTCTTTACTGATGTTGGTCTTTGGAAATCTGAGTCTCCTGCTGTCCAGTCCAATGGCGGCCCCGCTCTGGGAAACCTCAGTGACATCTGAGTGGGGTTAGGGTGTTACCGTGCTTGTGACCGGCACAGACCTTTTCTTTTCAATGTTGTATCAAAAAGAGAAAATGCTGGACTGTGCAAGGGGCAGGGGACGGGAAGGAGCACAGGCCACTTTCTGAGGGGCGAGAGCTGCCCTACGAGGTAGTCACACATGTAACGAACATATGCAGATTCACTGAGCTGTGTGCTCAGAACTCGAGCACTCTGTATAAATCACACAGCGATGAAAGTCTGCAAGGGCGAGCGAACGGCAGACACTCACGAATACAAACAAGCACTTGCAACCCGAGGAATGAGGGAGCTGCAGAGGGCCGCTCCAGAGGGATCCTGCTTGTCACCGGGAAACTGCAGCCCTCGGTGTGGTGTTGCCACCCACTGCACCACTTAGCCAAGTACCTGGTCATGCCGAGCTGCCTTGCTTTAGAGGCTAATGTATCTTCTTTTGCTTAGGTCCTTTGTCCTTGAAAGAAGTGACACTTTTCAGGTTACAGCACATAAACAGCAGCAATGGAATAAATCCTACATGCCTGGAGGAAATAAAAGACACTGAGAATACCACGAAGGAGACACGCTAGGGACAGGTACAGAGGTGCTGAAGGCACACGGTGCGTGTGCTGTAGCCCAGAATGGGTGACAGGTTAACAGACAGCGACTCTGAGCTGTGGGGTGTCACACTTAGAACAGGTGTCAGACAGCAACCAAGTCCAGCCTGGGGAGCTGCACTGCTTTATAAAGCTCCCTCCTGGGGCCATCCAGCCATTCCGTGACCCATGAAACTACAACTCACCCAAACTGAACTTGTTTTGGAACAGCCATAGGTGTAATTTCTTCTTCTTCTTCTTCTTCTTCTTTTTTGAAAGTCTCATGAGCCTTCTAAACACAGCTTGTTGAGCATTTTGGTTGTTGCCTTTGTGTGGTGCTAATCCCCCTCAACTGATGTGGAATTAGGGCAGTTTTCTCCCTATGCTATCAATCTCCAGTATTTTTCACTTGGGGAATTTGTGTTCACTGTCGATCTTTACTAAGTACCAGTAAGGAAACAAAAGCAGCAGTCTTGAAAAAAATCTAATTGTGAGGAAATTGGTCAGATTCTTTGGACCCAACTGTGGGGTTTTCATATGAGGGTATAGCTTTATTTCAGTTTTTAAAACTTTATTATAGCCACAAAGACTGGGCTTCAGGACTCAGCCCACCATGCTAGGCTGTTCAATAGAGGGGGAAGGCTTTTAAATCATTCTCAGTAAAGGAAAACAATGGAATAAGATCTGCAGCCCTGACATTTGGTGAAATTTTAGCAAAATATCTTTCAAAGACAATGTCACAGATCTCTCCTTCCACTCCTGTTTTTAGGGTATTTTGTTCTCTCCTGGTTTTAGTGCCTGGTTAGTCTTGGTGGTTAATAGGAACTGGTGGTGCCCCAATTACACAGCATTATCCAGGATGACGTATTTGGGAGACAAACTGATACCCTGGCAGAAGCACAGACTCTTAACCAGACCAACCTGGGCTTGAAAGTCAGGTCTTGCCATTGACTATGATCTTCAACTGGTGAACTGATTTCTCTGTACCTGCTGTGAATTCCAAACTATGGATACTGTCTAGTTCTGGGCTGTTGAAGATGAAATGAGATGACATATATATGCCTGTCACATGTTAGTTGTTACTCAATAGATAATTGTTTTATTTGCTTTTTAGAAAAATGTTTTCCCAAACTATAAACAGCATCTTATTTCCTTCTGTCCAACTATTTTAACCAAGATTAGCTCCCTTGAATCTTGGCCATGCTTGGCACATAGTATGACTTTAATACATATTAAATAAATGAAATATGCCTTGCTGTCCTAGGGGCATTTCTTCAGTGTCGTTTTTGAGAAGTGTAGTGGGTTTTCCGGTCAGGGAGGGTGAGGCGCAGAGCCACTACACAGACCCTGGAGAAGGTTTCTGGAACTCTTCCAGTTTTAATTAGGCTTAGTGTGTTTATATAGCAAGTAGTCAGAGGGCGTGGTGAGGGCTGGGAAGGGGTGAGGCTCCATTGGTTTAACCTAGGGTCTTGCCTAAGAAGGGAATTCTGTGAGCAGGGGATTTACGTGGCATGAGCAGGGCTAGGGGGGAGGTGAGGCCATGGGTGAGAGACAAGATGGGCAGAGGTGTCAAGAAGGCCACTGACAAGGCTCAACGCATGAGTGCGAGTGTGCTCAAGCCCCTAAGGGTCTCTGAGTCTGTAGGGAGACAAGCCTCAATCATCAGGCTTAGGAAATAGGCATGCAGTACACTTGTCCTAGCCAAGCTTGAACATCTCTCTTACCTCCGTGGTGTGATCTGCACACAGCAGAGAAAGCCCCCGTGCCCACTTTCCCTTCCTTAGGCATTGCTGTGTCTCAAGAGGGGCCCACGGGGCTCGGGAAGGACAGAAAGAGAACCACAGTCTGAAGAAGGGCGAAGGTGGGGAGTTGGTACCAGGTGACCTGTCATGGTTTTTACTGCTCTGTTTCTTTCTAATTTGGTTTGAGGTCTTTCTCTTGAGCGTGGCCATAGGTCAAGGTAGCTGCTGTGTAGGAGAGAAGTCAGATGTGGGTGTGAGCGGCAGGTGAGACACAATGAGGACCTGAACTTTTTTTTTTTGAGACAAGGTCTTGCTTTTGTGTTCAGGCTAGCCCTGAGCTCAGCTGTGAACTCAACAGCAATCCTCTAGCTTCTGCCTCCCCAGTGCTAGGATTATAGGTGTGAGCAACCACGCCAGGCACTGTGGTATGTGGTACTGATTGCTGGTGGGCGTGAGTCTCCACACCCAGCATTGTTGTATGTGGTTACTGGGATCCAAACTGGGACCTTGCACTTGCAAGGCAGGTGCCGGAACCACTGAGCTAAATCCCCGGCCTCAACCTGAACATTTTTATGTCTAGTCCTTAACAGGTAACACTGGTAAAGCACAGTAAAAAAACAAGGGGTTAGTGTGTTAACTTTTACAAAAGGTCACAATGAGACAAAATTATGGCCATCATTTGGCTAGAGGGTCAGTAAAATGTTTCCATGTTATGGTGGTTCCCTAACAACTGTTCTTTTTTTTTAGACAGGGTACTTAGAGATTATGCTGTAAAAGAGATTTAGAAATTGAGAGTTGATTGCTAAAGTTCATTTCAACTGATCTTCAGCACACCAGCCACTTACAAAATATGTGTAATTACTTTAGTGATGGCATTGTCTCACTTCCTATGTCAACTGTTCTCAGAGGCGTGGGGACCATGGGATCACAAGAGTTTAGATTATATCAGCTGGATAAGTCCCGACACAGTTGCTTCTTGGGAAGTTAAAGTTGATGTTTTTAAAAAAAATCACCCCAAGCCTCCCTGTTATACAAAAGTAGCCACAACACAGAACCTAGGGTAACAAACTCTATATGTGATAGTGTATATGCTCCCTCGGGTTTTATATTTTAATACATAAGAGAGACAAAAACATTTGGAGCCATTGACTGACTCCCACATGTTTCACTGAGTCTGGAGGACAGCCTCTGTTTTGGTCCCTGTGCTAGTACGACTGAAAATAGCCAGATCTGCAGCCCTGGGGATGACTTCTTTAATTACGCAGGACCAGAATTGCAAAGCTCTAAGCCACCAAGTGACACAAAACTTAGCCTACTTAAAAGACTCAGTGTCTAGGCTAGAAAAACAGGGAGACTCATTGGCTAAAATTATGTTGCAGGACCATCCATAGAGAGCTAAACTTCTTGTATATAAAACAAAGAGGGTTGTGTGTAGCACTATGAGAAATTCGTTGTTTTTATACAAATCGGTCTAAAATAATTTGTGATACTTTAGTCATGGTAAAAAAAAAAATTACAAAAATACTAGAATCAAAAGTAAAAGGTTGGTCCGGGGATTTGGCTCTGGTTCTGGCACCTGTCTTGCAAGCGCAAGGACCCGGGTTCAGTCCCTGGCTCTCAGGGAGGGCTATAATTAATGCTAGTTTAAAATAAAAGTGCCACAACACAGAGGGAGGGTGACAGTTCATTCTCTTCTGTTGATCACAAGGTTTCATTGTGGTCTGAAGCTGTAGGGTGTGATGGATTTGGGGCCAGGGAGATGAGGGCCAAGCAAGGAAGCAGCGCTCACTCGGACATGTGGGGGTGTGGAGGCCAGTTCTAACTAGGTCACAGATGATGAGGTACAACCAAGTCTAAAAAACTTGAGTCTGCACTAAAGTGGGTGTGGAAGCAGTAGCTACATAAATTTATGACGTAATCCTAGTCACGAGAAAAATACTAACACTATAGTGTATGAAAAACTTTGTGACATAAAAAGACATGTAACTACCTAGTGAGTAAGCATATCATGTACATTTTTTTAAAAAATCAGCTCAGAATGGCCAACTCTAAAAAAATTGCTTTGGGCATCCAGGCAGAAAGATCAAGCTGTGCTGGCTGTGGTGGTGTACGTATATAATCCTAGCTCTTAGGAGGCCGAGGCAGGAGGATTGTAGCAAGTTCAAGACCAGCCTGTACTACATAGTGAGTATAAGACCAGCCTGGGCTACACAGGCAGACCTTGTCTGAAAGAGAGAGAGAAACAGAGAGAGAGAATGAGAGAGAGAAAGAGAGAGAAGGATCAAGTTACTAATCACACACACAATTAGATTGACATTAAATTTTTTACACTTTTTTGATGCTTGTTTTGACAATTTTGATGCTTTGTGCTTGAAAATACTGAGACAACACAGTTAAAATAATTTAGAAAAGAAAATACGAGCCCAAAATTGTTCCATGTGAATATATTTTTAGGGCATATTCATTTTGTAAAATATTGGGTTCTATTATGGCATTTTCAAATATATAGTATATTCTGGTAAATCCAAGTTTTATGGCCAGCCAAAATTCCCTTCAAGTTTAAAGGCCACCAAGGTTTATGAATATTTGAGAACTCAGAGAATAAAGTTCTCTTCAGCTTGTTTTTAAAGTATATATTTTTATCAGTGTCTATTAATTTTACAAAATTGGGTCGACGTGGTATCTTTATACCTGCATGTATTTTGACCATATCTATCTTCTTTCTCCCCTCCCCTGCAACCTGCTGCTCCCTTTTGTCTAATAATACTCTATTTTCCACTTTCTTGTCATGTCTTTTAGATTCCACATATTCAGGAAAAGATATGACCCTTGTCTTTTCTGACCTTGGCTCATTTTGCTTAACATGATGAGCTTTAGCTTCGTAAATTTTCCTGCAAATGACATAATTTTTTCTGCTTTCTGACTGAACTACACTTTCATTTTCTTTTTCTATCATCCCCTTTATGGGCACCCAGACATATTGCACATCCTGGCACTGTGAATTGTCCAACAATAAACGTGGATATGCAGGAGTCTTTATAACATAATGAGTTTAATTCCTTTGGGTACATACTAAGAAGTATGTATAGCTGAATCTTCTGGTAGTTCTAGTTTTAGTGTTCCAAGGAAAATCCATACTGGTTTTGGTTATGGCTGCACTGATTTACATTTCTACCAGCAGGCACAAGTGTTACTTTGCAAAGTGTTACTTCGTATTTTCATCAGACTTTTTTGAATCCTTGTGATACTACTTTTCTTATCCTTGATGATAGTTGACTAGGGTGTGATGGAATCTCAATGTTGTTTTGGTGTGCAATTTCATAATGTATAAAGATGTTGAACATCTTTTTTATATACTTTCTGGCCATTTGTACTTCTTTTGAGAAGTGTCTGTTTGGTTCACTTGCCTCTTTAAAGCTATTATGAAGGGAATTGTCATTCTAATGTTTTTTTCAGGTAATTCGTTATTGGTGCACAGAAAAGCTACTGATGCTTAAATATTGATTTTGTGACCTGCCTGTCAGCCTCTTTTGAGGGATATACAACAGAATGGGTTCTATACAACCAGATGATTAAAGAGATATCAGAACAGGAACTAGTGATTACCCTTAAGCCCACATTCACCTGTAGAATTAACACTAAATGATGGTGATAAAAGGGACAGAGCAGTAGATAATTGCTATATGTTCTCTAAGCATGAAAATATAGTTCAACTGTAGAAAAAAAGGGGCTGTGGAGAAAGTAAATAAAGATACACTACTTACCTTACATACTAAGAAGAGGTTTAAAAAGTCATAAAAAAG
>PVIR01028119.1:0-22259 GCA_004026965.1 Petromus typicus
GGCTTCTCAGTCATCTTTGTTGATTTTTTTTATTTAAATCTTTATCGGTACATTACATATACACATCATGATTGCACTCCATAATGGGGATTTGTACCAGTATAAGACACAACTTAATTCTCATTTTTCCCATAGCCCTTCCCACCCTACAACCCCCCCATATACATAAAATTTGTTTCCCTTCTTTTCTGTTAAATCTTATTATTTTTCTCCTTCACCCTATTCCACTTTGAGTATTTTCTATTTCACAATGTATAACATACAATTCTAGAACTCATTTACATCTTTATTTTCTAACACCAGAGAAAAGATATGATATTTACCTATCTGTGACCTATTTATTTCACTTATGAGGATATTCTCAAGGTATGCCCATTTAAGTATAAATGATTCATACTTTTTATTTTTTTATCTTTATTGGTACCTTAAATATACACATCATGATTGCACTCCATAATGGGGATTTGTACCAGTATAAGACACAACTTAATTCTCATTTTTTCCCATAGTAATACTCCATTCTGTGGAAGAACCATAGCTTTTTTATCCAGTCTCCAGTTGATGGACATTTAGGTTGTTTCCAAGATGTAGCAATCAATTTGTGATTCCTACATCTTTGTTGATTTTGTCTCTTCTTGTAAATCTTAATGTTGAAGAAACTAGCCTCATCCCTTGGTCTTCTGAGATTACTTCTGTGATAATTTCACTTAGTGTTATAGTTTTCAATACCACTAAACTGCTGACTATTGGCTAGTTAATATTTATTTCAGTTCCTCTCACAACTTCCAGTCTTGCACATATAACTTTTTACTACTATTCACTTGAATCACTCATACATAGTGAAAATTTAAAATGTCCAAGAGCTCTAGTTACTCTGTTCAAAACTGATTCCACTCACTGCTTTACCATAACACTCATTGCCGTTTCATCCTTGTAGTCATTCCAAACAAATAGCTCAGAGTCATTCATCATTCTCCTTATTCTGTCATGCCCCACATCAAACAGTCTTCACCTTCTGTTGTCTTGATCTTCACAATAGATCCAGATGGTGACCGCTTCTTACTACATATACTGTTAGCACCCTGCTCTTAATCATTATCATTTCTCTCCTGGATTTCAGTAGTGACATCTGGTCTGTCTGTTTCTGCTCTTTCCTCCTCCTTCTGATCTGTTTGTCACACAGGAGCCAAATGTCAGTAGAATCAGCACAATCTTCTCCTTGAAGTCAATCTTGCAGTGGATCCCTAGTGCAGTTAGAATAAAAGCCAGTCTTTGTAATTCCTTTTTGGAGCTGTGGGAACTGACTCTCATAAGTTTTTTTTTAATGTTATCTGTAGCTTTCCTCTTCATTCACACTGCTCTAGCAGCTCCTCATTTTCCTGAAACATACACCCACATGAAGGCATTGCACTTGTTCTCTCTGCTTAAGACGATTTCCCATGCAAAGCCTCATGATTCTTTTTTTTTTTTAAACCTTTTTTAGGTCTCTGCACAATTTTCAGCCTTTGAATGTGACTTTCCCTTTAGCAACAAAACTATAGCTTTCTGACCCTCCACTACCACCTCTGACACTTCCCATTTCCCTTGCCCTGTTATAGAGCTCAGCATATCTTCCAATATTATAAGTAATTTATTTAATTTGCCTGTTAGTTTTTACCTGCTTTGTCTCATAAGCTCTATTCAGGTAGGGAACATTTTATCTTGAGATCAATACCTTTCCTGTAGTGGGCATTCAGTAACGAATTACATGCTTGATGAATGAGTGATTGAATAAGAATTGCACTAATTTCTATTCGTTTTAAATACTGTTAAAGATTTCCATACATTCAGACCTCACACAGGGTACATAAATGATGCAGGAAATGAACATCATGTATGACTTTCATCTGCTACATATGTCCCCTGCTATATATGTACAGCTCAGTATAAAATTTAAAGACCATAGCATACAGTGTTGCTCTTCTCATGTAGAGTGTTTTCTCTTAATTCATCATATATTGCTTCTCAGTGAAATTGTGCATCACTCATGAAGATCTTCTTTGATCATTTTTGGACCTGGTGATTTCCAGGTCCTCAGCACTAGAATAGGACTTGTTTTTCCTGCTATACAATATAGCCACCATATGTTTTATACAGTCTCACTTCTTCACATGAACATCTTCTATTTCTTTGAGTAGCTTGTTAAATCATGAAGATTAGAAATATGTCTCCTGGCAGAGCATTATACACATTCGTGTTCCTGTGTATTTATGCATTACATTTGCTTAGAAATTAATTTCTAGTGAGATTCCTCAGAATCTTTGCAAGAAAATAACTTGAAATGAGACAAATGAACTGATCTGACAGACAAAAATAAAAAATAAAAAGTTATCACAAAAATATATTTTTAACATTAATGACTTCAAGGATATTTTCTGTTGTGATTTCTTCCTTATGGACAAAGTTCTTTTCCTTGGATATTATAAGTATAAACTGTTGGTTATGCAAAGAATAATATACATATCTCTGAGCTTTAAAAAATGTAAGATGTTTCATAATAGGAAAATATTTACATATATAATGAGATAAAAGATCAAGCTAGAAAAAAGTGATGGCTGATTAGAATATGTATAATCCTTATTTGTTAAAATAGGGGCTCATAGATATTCATGTCAAGGTTCATTTGCCTTCCAAAACCCTTCCTCTTATCTGTTAATTTTCACAGTTCATTTCCTGCAATTGCACAGAATATATGTACATGAAACATTAAAATAATTTAGTTTATGTCCAAACTTTCAAACCTAAATAAAACCTGTGTTAATGGAATACCTGTACCTTTCCTCTTTGTGTTTAATGACCATCACTATTTAACCAGCTTCCATGATTATTCAGCATGCCAGAGCACCACAAACCATCCTCTTGAGGAAAAAAAAAGTAAGATTGAAAAATTAACTATGGGAAAGTGCTTTTTACATTTAACTTCTTGGTGAAAGCAAAAATACCTATCCATTTAAAGCATTTAAGTACTCTCAGAAAATCCCCATACACATCAATAGTCATTTCTCCCTCCCAAGGTAACTACTAATTATTTTCGGAGTTTATAGACTTGTTATTCTAGTGACAAGGGAAGGAAAATGGCAGAAGAGCTGGAGGACATTATTTATATCAGAATTATATTCCCTTGTACAAATGTAACTTATGTATGTATATATTGATTTATTTATCAGGTAATGGACATTTGAGTTGTTTTCATTTAAGAACAACTATGAAAAGTGTGGCTATGAACATCGATATTAAAGATTTTGTACACACATGTTTACATTCTCTCAGTGGAAATGAAGTTGCTAGTTTTTTATATAAATTGTGTTTAAAGTATCTACATATCCTCTGGGGCCACGAGCAGAGAAGATGGGAATTAAGCATTACTGAGCACATGGTACCTGCCATATGCTTACACATACATGTGCACTGTATCACTGATCGGCTGTAATGGTTACCTTCACCAGAGCACTGAGAAGCTGAGGTACAGACTGGCAAGGCAATGTTCTCTGGGCCACACAGGTGATGTTTAGAAGAACTAGGACATTCATATAAAAAAGGCCTGTTTCTTTTTGTCATCCACACTAATCTCAAAGAAACAGAGGGTATAGTCAGGGCTATGAGGGACAAAAGTGGAAAGTTGACAAATCCATTCCCTTAATCCTTAGGCTTGTGGAGAGGTGCTTGGCTCTGTGGAAGCCTACAGTCATGCAGGGAATGAAACCTACCCTCAGAACGTCTGAGTGGGAGCAGAATGAAATCAGACATATTTGGGCTTTACAGACTGGAGGAAGTGAGAAGGAGATTCATCTGTTTTCCAGAATTTGAGGGGCTATCTTCTCAGCGTGAAGTCATTTTCTAGAAACTTCTCTATTTGTATGTTTTTTTTGCATTTTGTGCTGTGGATGGTAAAAACCAGAGAGGCAATTTGTGCCTAGGGAGGCAGTTTTGCCTCTTGGTGATGCACCTTCCAGTTGCTCATTATGGATCATAGCCTAAAGTCCTAGGCTGGTAGAGCATAGAAATAATCTTTTGTTTCATGACTTTCATAGGACAGTCTTTAGGCCCTGGGGAAGTGAAAAAGAGCCCTTTGAATCCCAGGACACCATGCCAGGGATAAAGATGTCCCTGTCCACCTCCTACTAAAAGTCTTTTTAACATCATAATACCAGGAAAGTTGAACTGATGACAAGCAAAGGTGGAGCGAGGCAGAAATCCAGATAGAAACTCAGCCAGGCTCAAAAGGCTGCAGTTGATAAACTTTGGGGTGGGAGGACGGCAGAGAGGGAAAACTCATGTTCTCTAAGACCCTGTCCTAGTCTCCACTCTGAAGCTAGTCTAATGACTCCCCTGTGATCATTCTTACCCTACTAGCCCTTTATTAATCTACTTGCTCAGTTCCTCAGAGACTTGTGCATCCTGTCTCAACCAAAGATAAAACCTGAATCTTACAGGCTTTCCAGAAAAACCAGTGTTATACAAGACATTGGGAATTTTCTGCACAGAGGGTTAGATAGTGGTTTTATTTCCAAGTCATAGGATTTCTCACTGTACCTTCATGTACAAACTGTATTCTCTCTCTCTCCCTCCTTTTCTCAATCTGTGTTTGTGTCTTCTATCTCTGTCTCTCTCTCTCTTTCTGCTTTCAGATATTCCATCTGCTTTGTAAGGTAGTAGTACTGTGCTACAATTAGGAGCACAGATGTGACTTTAATTAAACTTCAAGTCAAAATCCAACTTGATCACTTATGGACTAGAAGACTGAAGCAAGTTTTGTAGCCTTTCTGTGCCTAGGTTTTATATGACATAGAATGGTTGTGACATCCACCTTACCTTGTTCCCACTGCACTCAACCCTGTTCAATAATCAATATGCTAACACTGTTCTTATCTCCATTAAAAAGAAAAATAAGAACCTTGGCTCTGGTCACATCATGTGACATTCATTTTCCACATCTCATAATTTGTCTGTTTTTCAGCTAGCCAGTGCAATGAAAGTGGGAGGCAAAAGTGATAATAACCAAGCTGGGGCCCTTCACAGACAGGGGCTAGATGTGTGCCTTTCCTTCAAGGAACCTGGACTTGGTCCGGGATGCATCAGGCTTTCAGGGTCTAGTACAAGACACTCCTTGGATCATCAAGGTCTCCAGCATGCCGTGCTGTCCTCCAAGCACAGCTTCTTGCACTGATGAAATATCCTGTGCTTCCATGTGCACTTGTTCTCGCTGTGCTGCAAGTCACGCAGGTCCTGTATTCACTTTCTCAATCAGCAGGTGCAGAGCTCCTGGGCAACGTACATTTGCTTTACTCTGGGCAGCTTCGCCATCAGCTGCAGGTTGTTCAGCAGGTCCATGTGGGTGGTCATGGTTGCCACGTCGCCTCTTACCTGACAGGGCTGCTATGTTCCACTCAAGCCCTAAAAGCACTGCACTCCCCAGTGTCCGCGACCTCATGCTGGGCCCTTTCTTTTAATTGTTCCCTGCTCTGGCTGTTTTTGTAGATCCTGGAGCTGTAGCTATTCATAAGATAATAGGAGAGAAATTTTTATTTTATTTTGTCTTTTTTTTTGCTTTTGGGTATGAGTATTGCTTTGTTATAAACTATATGCAAAATGAGATTTTATTAATTTCACATTTGCAAAATGCCATGTATTCTCCCATCCCATTAACTTCATTAAATATTGTGAAAGAAAAAGAGTGTTATGAAACGTTTAACAAAACTGGATATTTGGAGAAACAGAAGAAACTTAGAGGGACTAATGAACCCTCAAAGCTTCTAATGTCCTTCATTTTTCCAGTATTAAGAGTAAAAAATAAAACACAAACTCATTTAGTTTATACTAACCCACAAACTCATTTCACTATTTTCAAGAAGAGTTTAATCTCAGTGTGCTTTTTAAACTTTGAGATTTTAACACTGAAATTCTCATATGAATCATGTCATTTCTTATTCATCACTTCTTTCTTGGTTCTTAGAAATGTTACAAATACACTGGAACTTTGTTGTACAACTCTTTCATAATATAGTAATTGATTTAACCAAAATGTGTTGACTGTCTACCGATTCAAAAAAATTTCTGCTATTCAATTATCATAGAAATGGAATGATTCCACAGAAATGGAATGATCCATCTTCATATTGTTCCCATTCATGTGGAAATGTGTGAAATTTATTTTTTAAAAGAAAAGTAGAAAAAGAAAAATGGATGGAGAGAGTAGAAAGGGTTAGGAGAAAACAAATGACATAAAGAAAAGAAATAAATATTTATTCAGACAATTGCAAAACAGAAACAAATATGGTATTATCAAATGCAACAACAAGAAAGTCACTTCTACATAGGTGATTTCTGACTAGAAGTTTTAATAATTCTCTAGGGTTGACAATAAAGTCCTCACAGAAATAATCCTTCAGGAGATGAAATGATCTAATAGTGTATTAGATCAAGAGATACATAGGTCCAAAGACCAAGGGACAGATCGTAGTTATTTTCATGGAGCAGGAAGAAAATTGGTCTTTCTGGAGTGGAGTGAGAAAGGGAGGTTACCACAAGAGGAAGTTAGAAAGTTAAATGTGTTGGGAGTGCTTTATGAGGATTTTGGTGTCAAGGATGAAAAATTGGTTAATGGCAAGATGTGGCAGAGGTTATCTATTTGTTGCTGTTCCTCCATGTGTATTGTATCATTCTTGGGAAATTTCTCTGATTTCTGACCAGGTGTGTTATACTTTTAATTACCTTCTTAATTAGTCTCTCCTGCTCCTCTGGTTCTTATGGTCTCAATGTGATCTTTCCATAGTACATGTCCCATTTATTATTCCCAAGTTAAGGTCCTCTTATGACACCACATTATCTTTGCACATCTCAAATGGTATTCAAGATACTTCATTATTTGACCTTTTGGAGTTATGTAGACACTAAGGCTTCTCTGGGCCTTAATTCTGTAATTTCCTTTACCCAAAATGTTCCTTTCACATCCCTTTGCATGCCTGCTTCCTTTTAATCATTTAAGTTGCTGGTCTAATACTATCTTTAAGGAGACAGCTTACTTTCCTACCACATTGTATAAAATAGGGAGCACCCAATTGATATTCTTCATCATTTTCATGCTATTTGTTTCTCCTTAAAATAGATAGTAATGACTTACTGTTTTACTCTTTTGATGTATATTTCCTAGCATGAAACTCTATGAGGCAGTAACCTTGATTTATTTTATAAATTTATATCAAGAAAAAAAGCTAACACATATTTCATGCTTATTATTTCCAAGGCACCATTTCCAGAAAATTGCATGTATCAACTCATTTAATACTTAACTACAGGAAGAAAATGCTACTTTTTAGGCTACATTAGGCTACTGAGGTACAGAAAGACTAACTGGAACCCTATTCAGTGGATAATATAGTAGAAAAGACAGTATTTTGGTTCAGGCAATCTGCTTCCCTACATGACTCTTCCTAGAGTTAATCTCTACTGCTTCCCTGAAGTCACTAACATCTTCAGTAGTATGTGGAACGCTGTATTCAGTGAACATCTTTTTAGACAAAAGTGTATTGTTAGTCAACTTCCTGTTGAAGGAACAAAATAGCTAGTACACATGATATAAAGGAGCAAAGCCTTATTTGACTCATGGCTTCATAGAGTGTAGTCCGTAATACTGACTCCAGAGGACAAACACCATGAATCAAGGCAATAGAGAAAGTAACAAAAGCCAGTTTGGAAGAAACAAGAGATAAGATGTATTTCTCAAAGTCATGTCTCTGTGAATTATTCAAGACATTCACAAATGCTCTTTTCTAATCTTTTAGGTATCTTTCAACCCAATGAATCTGACAACCATTAAAGTTAACAATTAACCTATTTTCTTTCCAGACCAGTGTGTAAACCTAGGATACTAACAAAATTTACTCTGTTGTCTAGATACTCTATGTTTATAAGCATTGAGCCATTTGATTGTACTTTCTGTGTGAAAATGTTATTAATTTTTCCTTTACTTAGTAATATTCTGTTTGATTTTCTAATTTTCACCTGTTTTTTTTATCTCATTTAAAAAGGTTTTTGTAATTCTCCAGTCCTCTTGACTGCTATAAGTAGGGATCTTGTTGTCTATCCTCTTTGCCTCCATAAGACAGTTCAGTAATTATTACTGAATATTGTAATTATTGATTTTCTTACATGGCCTAGACCCTGGAGTCTCAAGACAGGGGTGGTGTCTTGTTAGTTTTTATATTCTCACTTCTCAGTACAGCTCTGAGCATGAAAAGTTGTTGCACAACAGTATTTTGTTAAATTAATAAGAGGCACACATTTCAACTGCATACTCATTACTATTATAGAGATCTTACTTGATTGAAAATGCTAAGACATCTGTACAGTAGAAAGCTCAAATGCAGTGAACTTGAGATAATAATAGTGAAGGACAACAGATTATCATGATTTGACAGTGTCAAAATTGTCAACAGGTTTATTTTCTGTCACTGAAGAGAATAATAAGAAAGATGCTGTCTCACCCATTGAATGTAAATTGCTCTGTTTTAGACAAAAATCTAATTCTGAATGAGAATGAGGAATGACGAGGAAGAACAGAAGTGAGAATTAGAAGAAAGATTAGAAATTAGGTTTTACTTTGTATAGCATATGAAATCTTCAACAACAGGTGAATTTTAAAAAGTATTTCTATCTTTGCCCTAGACATATTGTATTTCTAAGCACATTTCACAAACTATGAAGTCTATGCAGATATTTTGAGTAAATACAATGTGTTAAAACTATTTTCCAAGAGGTTATCTCATTTATTTGAATTTAAGAAAGCAAGATGGAGCAGGTATATAACATCTGACATAAAATAAGACATAGTCAAATCACATTGACCTGAGATCTCCACCCCATCTTAGTCAACAAACTGATTGCTTCTTTTGAACTTGACATTATAAATATTCTTCATCTTACAGCTTTCTTATCAGCAGAAAAGATATAAATTTTGAAATATAGTTCTTGAATAAATACAATATTTTGGCTCAAGTGTCTCACTAGTTCTCTTTAATTAGAGGCAATTGTTCTGTAGTTTTCATGGGAGATTCATATGTGTTTCTTCTTATTTTTGCCTTTTTCACAAAAGATTTTTACTTTTTTTCCACTATGGGAGCATTCTTTTGTCTATCTTACCAAAACACTCCAACTAAAGTGAAATTAGTACACATGAACAGTTAGGTTAAGTGGAATGGAAAATTTCAGTTTTCTACAGAGACTGGTAGATCATGTCATTGGAACACGATCTGAAAATAAAATATGGCATGATAGAAAATGGCAATCTAGACCTGTCAGTAGATAGTGGTCCACAAATAGCTGCAGATGGGCAGATAATTCTAGTTGGTTTAAGCAGAGGGATACTTACTAAAGGCAATCAGATGGTGGATGGCACTAAAAGGTGCAATAGAAAATATATCATAGTTACCTCATAGAAATGAGTGGAGCTAAAGGAACTCCATGCTTAATACATGCACCCAACATTAAGAACTATGGCACACCAATTCTTGGGATTCTCAATTTAATGGAAATTTCCTAAAAATATCTCAAATGTCAGGATTGTTAAAGTAGTTATGAAGGTGGAAAAAGGGTTAAGTCAAAGATATGCTTTAAATGCAAAACAGTACAGTGTTTCTCAACTGGTAGCTGCTAAC
Source organism: Petromus typicus (assembly GCA_004026965.1). NCBI lineage: Eukaryota > Metazoa > Chordata > Mammalia > Rodentia > Petromuridae > Petromus > Petromus typicus. The sequence goes on from PVIR01028119.1 coordinate 9,693, forward strand.
AGGCTAGTGGATTCCTCTGATATTGACCCTTCTAGTCTTCAAACTGGAACTTGGTTACCCCAAATCCCCAAGCTGCTCATCTTTGTTCTGGAGAAACCTCTTCATTTCTCTTCAGCCTGTCATGACACGGAAATGGTTGGGAACCACTGGTCTATAGTGTTGGCTGAAAGATGTGTGATAAAAATAATGAAAACTGAGCCCTACATTTTCATCATAATTAAATTTTTGGCTGACTGTACCACTAAACTGATAAAGAAAAAGGTGGTAAAGAGAAGGTTGCAGATAGAGGGCAACTGAAATGTTTTTAATGATATTTTAAAGTATAAGAAATAGAATAGTCTTTCACATATTGATGTTAAATATAAATAGGTTATTGACTACATGAGATTTGAGTTCAGGAGGGTAGTTTATTTTGGAGATATAAACTTGGGAGTTATTGGCACAAATATGCAGTTTAGAGCTATCTTTTTGAATGAAATTCTCAAGTGAGAAGATGTAGACAATGAAAAGAACTGATTTTAATAATGGGCTCGTGCATTTTACCAGTGTTGACATCAGCTGTCTTCCCATTGATTTGGGTTTAAGGACTTTATTGAGAATTATTAAAATTGAATGGAAATTATATGCGGCTCCATTATACTTAAATTACGTATGTTTGAAAACCTGTGTAATAATATCTTATTATAAAAATGTAAAACTATAAAAAATATAATGGGCCCATGCAACTGATCATAATGCTAAGCATCTGTAATCCCAGCACTGCAGCCTAAGGCAGAACTTTGAGTTCAAGGCTCACCAAAGCTACACAATGAGAATGAAGCCACCTTATACCTGACTGGTAAAACTGCCTTAGGTAAGACTGAGTCCTTGGGAACATAAACATTCTGAAGGTGAGAATGAAGGATTAACATTCTACGATAATAGTGATGATATATTATACAAAGAGAACTCTTGACCTTAATCATCTGGGAACCAAACTAGGGAAGAAGCTGCTTACACAAAACCAATCTGTTTTTACATCTTTAATTAAAAGTAAAATCACATTTGAGAAGCTTCCTAAATTTTGGAGTACAAAATATGTTGAGAGAATACTTTCATTCTAGGACAAATGTTTTTAAAAAGCTCTTAAAAAAAAAAAAAACGAGGATTCAGAGGAGATATTATCAAAGCCTATAAATTCAGAAATTGTACGAATAGGGTCAATGCATTCTTATTTACCAAAGTCAGAATATTAGAACTAAGAGGCACTCCCTAAGGCTTGAAAGAAATACTTTGAGGATAAAATGAAAGAACGTTCTATTTTAACAGTGGGGAGAAACTTAAGAAACACTTTAAGTTGTAGAATGTGTTGAACACATAAATAGTTTCAAGGTGGAGTTCATGGACAATTGATACACAGTAAGTTGTTTAAGGAAATAGGTTATTTGGATGAGTGGCACATCTCTAATCTTTTCACTTTGATACTTTATTTTATAACCACACTTTGTAAAAATGATTTCACTCCAAGGTTAGAATAAAAGGGATAGCTGGGCATTGTGGCTCATGCCTTTAATTCCAGCACTTGAGAGGCAGTGGTAGGAGGATTGCCATGAGCTTGAGGCCAGCTTGAGCTACAAAGTGAGATCCTGTCTCAAAAAAACTAAAAAACTAAAAAACAAAACAAACAAACAGAAAAAATCCCAACAACATCAACAACAAAAAAAAAAAATGAAAGAAAGAAAAAGGGATACAGTCAAAATTTTTTTCTATTTTGTTTAAATTGTAAAAATGAGTATTCTAAATAAATGCTGTTTTCATTGACACAACCGCTATACTTTCTGAAGACCTACAGAACAGGTATACAAAGAGAAATGTTTTGTACATATTTTAATGACATTGATAGTCTATATTTACTTCCAGTAAAGAATTATGTAAGAATACGATGAAGTCAAAATAATTTCAGATGCTATGTAAGAGCACTTTCTTGGAAATTTATAGTTGAACTTTGGTACATGTGTCTAAGTTTTTCCTTTTTTAAGATTTTAATCTTTATTGGTACATTTTATATGCACATAATGATCACACTCAACACTGAGAAATCGTACCAGTATACGACATGACTCAATTTTCATTTTTCCCATTCCTTTACCCACTCTACAAGCTCCCACTCCTATATACATAGATTTGTTGCCTTTTTTACCATCACATTTTTCTTTACCCTTGTTACTTACCTCTATTCATTTTTCACTTTGAATTTTTTCCTATTTCTCAATATCCATCATACATTCTAGAACTCATTACATCTTCAATTTACCATACCAGAGAAGAGACATGATATTTTCACATCTGTGACCTATTTATTTCACTTATGAGTATGACCTCAAGGTATGTCCATTTGAGTATACATAACTCAAATTTATTCTTTATGGAAGAGTAATACTCCATTATATTAAAAAATACATCTTCTTTATCTAGTCTCCAATTAGATTTTCTTTATATTTTAGCAAATTACTAATTTTATTCCTTCTAGTGTTTAATATACATACATATACACATATGTATACATACATATATATGTGTGTATATATATGTGTGTGTGTGTGTATATATATATCCTCCTACTACTACCTCCTACTATGTCCTCTCTGTGTAAGTGATCATATTTGCTTTATATTCGTTCTCATCTTCATACTTGTTGGAATTGCATGCATTGCATTTATATTTTCTGAGCCCTTTTTAAAATTAAATACATACCACTCAGAATTAAGTTATTGTTTCCTAAAAGTTCTAAGGATAATAGGGTACTTAAATTGTGATTTCTCTCCTTGCATATATTGTGTCTTAGTATTTTGACCTTATGCAATTTTAGTCCTCCCACTAGTCATTATTATTTTGCATAGTATTAATATATTTCTTTTTCTTTTTTTTTTTTTTTTTGGTTGATTTTGTTTTTCTGTTGAGACAGACCCTTCGAAGTAGTTTAGGATGACCTTGAGCTCAGTACGTACCTTAGACCAGACTTGAATGCATGGCAATCCTACTACCTCAGCTTCTTGAATGCTGGGATTACCAGCATGCACCACAGTGCCTGGCTTTAATTTTCCCATTTTTTCAATAACTTGTAATTCTTCCTTTTGTATTGAATTTACTACTTCCCAAAATAGTGTTTATTTTTGGAAGTATGTTTTTTTTTCACAGGGAATAATAGTTGAGCTATTATTGGACATTGTATGGTATGGATAATATTCTTTTTCCAATTGTCTTCTGAAAGTATTCCATCTTTTCACTGTATTATGCTACAGATTTTATATTAAGTTCTTTATTTTTATGCGTGCATGTCCTAAAGATTTATATTCTAGAATTAAATAAGAATAAAGTAAAATTAGTTCATACCCAAACATATATGGCAATATATTTTATATATCATATAATACAATCCATATGTGTATGTGTATGTATATGTGTATTCCAACAACATTTTACTTTTCACAAATTGGAATTTTTTGTCACAGTAACTGGAGACAGATGAAATAATGTTTGACTTAAACTGACTTTATTTACCTCTGTAGTAAGAGTCTATACAGTTTGATTCATGCACAATTAATGAAAGAGTAGTTCATTTTATTTTGATGTATAGATAGCAAGTGCCTACTAGAAATTTGAACAGATAAATGATTAACATATGAAAAGTAATCACTTTGTAAGTTGTAGAAATTTTAGGATTTCTTAATTTTAATTGTTAATTACACCATCTTAGGTATCACCCAATACTTTTAGTGAAGGGGCTTAAATTCTTTCATTGGTGTTTCTAAGTATGTATTTTTCTGTTTACATTATGAAATGGCTTCAGCTGTATGTATTAAATATGATGAATGTCTATATGGTTCTTTATACAGCATGTTGACATTAACATATAAAAATTCATGTCTTATGTAGAGTGTTAGTACCTTGCTTAATTACTAATACTCATTTCTGTATAGTTCTTATTAACCTTTTAGGATAAAAATAGTAGCTTTGTATTCACTCATACAATTGTTTTTGTATTTTTAAGACAAATACAGCTACTTTTCCTTTAGCTCAAGTAACCAAAATGTAGAAACTTCTCATTATTACATGTATATTGGATATATCAATATACTTACTTCAAGAAGTCAGTTTAGAAGCAGTGACATATGTAAGTGAATATTTAGAGAATGAGCAAAAATATGTTTGGCTGCAGTACTGGTTAAATATTGAAATGATAGTTCTTACTTTGCCAAATGTCAAGTTAGAGCATGACTTCTTAGCATTTGCTTTGATTTTTTTTTTTTTTTTTTTTTGAGACAGGGTCTCTCTTTGTGGTTCAGGCTGGCCCTGAGCTCAACCTCCAACTCACATCAAAGCAATCCTCCTGCCTCTGCCTCCCGAGTGCTGGGATTACAGGCGTGAGCCACCACGCCCGGCACTGCGGTATGTGGTGCTGGTTGCTGCTGGGGTGAGTCTCCACGCCCAGTATTGTTATGTGGTTACCGGGGATCGAACCCGGGTCCTTGCGCTTGCAAGACAGGCGCCGGAACCACTGAGCTAACTCCCCGGCCTTTGCTTTGATTTTGAATTAGCTCTGTATCTAGATTATATTAGTGAAGTTTTCAAACCTGGCTGTAGAGTTTAGTTCAATTGTGATTTTGTGTTATATTATACACTGTTTTCACAGGCCTATTAATCTCTTATGAGTTTTATATTCTGAATGTTTCATTGTTTTCTTTTTACTCATTTTACTTAACTGATTCTATGATATATTTTTTCTCCCAGAGGTCCTTTTGACCCTTAAATATTTATAGACATTTTATACTACCTCCCAATATCATTAGCAATAAGATAGCCATTACTTCTTTCCACTTTCCTTAACTCTTTTTTAATGAGCTTCTATAAATGTTTTCTTTGCAAGTATGTTTATCTGCTAGCTGTTAAAGTCTTCTGCTTAAATAGCTGCTATCTCTCTTCTGCTCAAACCTTCTGAGCAGTGCTTCACTACAGGATAATTTCAGAGAAATGTTAGAAGGGTACCACTGAGTGCAGTTAAAGTCCGGGATTTCAGTGCCTCTCCATGATAGAATTCTATGAAACCACTGTAGGCCCACTGCTGACAAAGGCAGCAGTATGTAGCACATGATTGTATCTAAAATTAACAAACTGTAACAAATGCCAAATTTATTTTGCACATCAGAAATTTAATTATTTTTCAAATATTATAGTTCTTCTTCAAGTATCTCTTAAGTTTATGCTTTATAATTAAACCTTCCTCTTAAAGCTGGCACGTAAATGGTGTTACTTGTTATTTTCCTCTTCAGAGTTAATGTTTGATTTCTACTTTCTCATTAGTTATGGAAGGTATTTCCACATCAGAAAACACTTTATCATCCTCAGATTACTATAGCAGTAAATAGAGTATAAGCTCCACGAAAGTAGGAGCCACATCAACCTTCTTTAGCTGGTACAAAATTCATTTTGAACAACTACTTGTAGTGAATAAAAGGATGAGGGAGAAAGTTTAATTTCAAAATTTACTTTCAAAATAGTACATATTTGAAATTACTTTACTCACTTTAGGCCTAAAACTTTTTTATTTCCCTTCCAAGTACACAAGTGGCCTTTTTTTTGGCACAGTAGAGCAGAAAGAATGTGAGCTTTGCAGCCAAGCAGTTCTTATTTCCAGGGCTGGTCTTGTCATTTTGTAGCTGCAGGACTCTGACTTCTTCAGTTTCCTAATATAGGGAGGCTCTAACCATCTCTTCCAGCAGGGGGCTTTTAACAGTTGCAGAAAATGCATTTTCCAAAGAAGTTACTCAACATGCTGTAATATTATCTTTTGCATTTAATATTGTGAGATAATATGAGTCACACAGTCTGGTATGTATGTTAAAATTGAGTGAGACATATGGAAATTGGACTCAGATATTGTTCACTGTTACTTGGTTTTCTAATTAGCTTTACACTCTGCATTTTCTTTTGTTTCTCTTTGCATTTCCAGATCCAAGTTTGTTTATCCAACTTGACTTGGAGGCCTAAGCAAAGACTCCTCTGTAGCTTATGATCTCACTTTATGTCTTTAATGTTACAATAAAACTGCATTACTCAGGGCCTGGGCCCAACAAGATGAGTTGCTGTATAGATTTCACGCAGTGAAAAGATTTAATACAAATAACGCAGTGTTTTATCGCACCACAGGCAAGGCTGGGGGAATAAAATATAGAGGAAGATGCCACAATCCTTCCAAACATCAGCAAGTTGCATAGGCCACAGGAAACCACCAGCAATCGTCACCCCTGCTTGCATCATTAAAGCAAGTGATACAAGGAAATACCTAGAGGCCATGGGGACTCATGTCCGCAAAAGCTCATGCTTTTGCTTATACCCACCAGGAAAGCCATAACAAATCTTCAGGCTCCTCCTAGTTTGCAAATCTGATGGAAGATCCTGGAAATGTGATGAATACTCATGGTTCCCAGCCCCTGTGATACAGATAGGAGGAGGGCAGAAGTAAGACACTAACTTTCCAGCAGACAAGGTGGGCAAACTTCTGTGCATCATACTATTCATATTTGCCCCATTACTCAGTCCCCTGTTTTTATTTTAAGCTGTGGCTTCCATTTCTCCTATGATTTCAACAATGGGTATTTAATAAATACATGAGTTCTATCACAGAATAGGGTGTGTTTGCTAGGATCTCCACTACTGCTGCTTTTTCCTTTCCATATCTCAGTTCTCTCAGAAACTTGTCCTTTTTAAAAACGAGCATGTAGACTGGTTAAGCAAACTATGGCAGAAAGGTCAAGCACCTGCAGCTGCTTTTTTTGGTAAATAAACTTTTAATTGGAAAACAGCCGTGCCCACTTTTCCCACATCGCCAGGGGCTGCTTTTATTCTTCGTTGGTGGCTTTGAATATTTTCAGTAGAGACCATATAGCACCCATTTCCTAAAGGACTGATTTTCTGACTCTTTCTATACAAGGTTACTAACCTTTGCTAAAGAATATATTTTTTTAAAAAGGGAAAATCTACCTTTGGCTCCTTTTCTCACTCACTTGCCATTTCAAATTTTTCCTAATTGATTTAATGAGCATAGATTTTTGGATCTCATGCATAAATTATTGCATAATACTATAGGTATTGTGTGGAACTGTATTAATGATCTTAACAATAAAATATTATACACATACATCCACCAGAAAAAGAGCTCATTAAAACAAAGCAGTGATTGTGTTCTGTATGTACTCACTTCCTTCCGTACAGTTTGTGGTTTCAGTTGTATCCTTCAACTATCCCATAGCCAGTAGTGCTCTGTGCTGTGTCATCTTGATTAGGAGTGCTCATCTGTCCACAGGGCAGCTTAATTCTTAAAACCTGTGGTCACTGTGGAGCAATACTGACAGTCTTTGATTTTTAATCGCCTCTTTATTTTAATGATATTGTCAAGCCCTGCCATGGTAGTGAGTAGATTTTTCTCCCAATAGTCAGGCCTCAGATCTTTTTAGTGAACTTGATTGTGTTGGTCGCACTTGAGGCATGCAAGTAACAATAAATTCAAAGCCTTTAATGCCTCTCCACTTAGGGTTTATCCATATCTTTTCCCTTTATCATTTTAAGAATCAATTTATATCCCTGAGTTAATGTTTATACAAGAGTAGAAGGGAAGCAGGAATAGATGGATGGGATAGGAGAGAAGAAAAAAGAGAGAGAGATAGAGACAGAGACACACAGAGAAAGACTGCATAAGTGAGCAACATGAAGACCTTTTATATTGACTGTCAACATTCATTATTTCTAATTGTCTATTATCAACCATGTCTCCTTCAGCTTCGTCTCCAGGTAAGTTTTTAATGCTGTGAGCAGAATACATTTTTCTGGACATGTGCCCCTGTGTCTGTATGACCTTGTTCTTTGTGTATCATTTCACCTTTTTTTCTACATACTTTTCTCAATTGGCTCTGTGATTTCTACTATTTTTGTTTCAATCCTTATAATTTCTTAACGTCTCAAAAGTGAGTTTTTTCCTTGTCATTATTAAATACTTCTCCAGTGAGAAGTCCTATTTTGTAATTTAAGGCATTTAAATATTCTTTCCTTGACTACATTTCTTATGCAATCCTAATAAGCTCCTCCATGATCTTAAAATCTGAAAGGTGAAGAGTTCAGACTTCCTCTTGAATGTACACACTTATTAATTTTTATTCCACTTTTATACAAATTTATTTGTTTTCGCTGCTTTTGAAAACTGTGCCATATTTTGAGGAATTAATTTAACTGTTCCTAAGATGTAGTCTTTGCTTTACGTTGTATATTGTTTATCTTCATTTCACGTGACTAATCGTTTTTAAGAACACCCCAAACTATGTTGGTTTTTATCATAAATATAATGCCAGATAACTAAATACAAGTTGTCAAATCAAATTCTTACAAAGTGATTCTATCTAAGTGTGTTGTATTGTGACTACAGATAATTTGTAGTTAGTTTCAGCATTTTCATGTGTTTTGGAACAACACTAGCAACTCCTCTGAAGATATAGAATCTGTTTCTTGGGTGAGATATGGATATGAAATGATTTGGGTAGCTATTTTTATAAATGTATAAACACCAATTTATTTCTATGATTTCATATTTTATAATACAGATCTTATATTATTAAATACATTCACAAATAAACTGTGTTGACATTATTCTTGTCCCACCAATTTTTATTAAATTAGTTGTATTTTACATTGTCCAATTAATGTAAACATTAGCCACATGTGACTGTTTAGTTTTGGTTAATTAAAATTAAGTGAAATAAAATTTAGTTCTTTAGTTGTATTACTCATGTCAAGGAGCTCCATGTGGCTAGTAGCTCTCTCAAAAGCTCCATGTGGCTAGTAGCTATCACATTGGACAGCTCAAATATAGATCATTTTGTTTACTGTAGGAAGTTTTGTTAGATACTAAATTTTAGAGAACATACTTACTTCATTTGTAATATATTTCTCCCCATTAGATTTAGCACTCTTTACAAATTGTTTTTAGAAAGACTGCATACAACTGGCTTCTTTTTATTAGAATATGTCGGCCACAACACTAAACTTCAGTTGTCTTTTGATCTTTGTTTACTAATAATTTTTGTTTATTTTCCTCATTTTTTCCACTATATTCAGTCATTCTCTTCCCTTGCATTTCTTTTTTTTCCCCTAGACCAATGATTCTCAAATGTTTATGTGAGTCAGAATTACTTGGGGAGTTTATTTCAATATAATACTGAAGGTCCCCACTGTTAGAGCTTTTGATTCCTTCTGACAGGTTAAGATGAGGCCAGTTAATTCAGAGTTCTATCCAACTCCCAGGTTCTGTTCTGGGAGCTCCTACCTCCAGAAACAATCCTTAAGGAGGACTTCTATTTTCCTTTGTTTATTTTCTTTTATATAGAACAATTTTATTCATATACATCTTTTAGAATTTTCTGTATAACCTACATATTCTTTCCTTTGCCTATTTTTTTACTCATTAAATATTTCCTCCATAACTTGAAATGTCTCCCTTAATTCTACTCAAATCTTCCCACATACGCTGTTGTTTTTTTTTTTTTTTTCCTACTGTTTCCCCCATGAAACGCTCAAAATTTAACTTGTACAGATGTTTCTTGTTCTCATTCCTTTACTACTGTGTGCTGGCTCTTTAAGGGTAGTTGACTGCCCCTTGTACCTTCCTTCATTGTCACCTGCCATTGGGTATTTCCTTTTTTAAAATTCAAATCTTTATTGATATATTATATATACACATCATGATCACACTCAACATTGAGAATTTGTATCAGCATATGACACTGCTTAATTCTAATTTTTTCCCATATCCTTACCCACCCTACAACCACCTGCCTCCAATATACATAGGCTTTGCTTCTTTTTTTATTACTATCACACTATTTCCCCCTCATTGCTGACCCTTGCACCCAATTTCCTTTTGAATAATTTCTATTTCACAACATCTATTATATATTCTAAAACTCATTTACATCTTTGTTTTCTGATACCAGAGAAAAGATACGATATTTACACATCTGTTACCTATTCATTTCACTTATGAGTATGTCCTCAAGGTACATCCATTTGAGTATAAATGACTCAAACTCATCTTTTTTCATGGCAGAGTAACACTCCATTTTATAGAACTGCATCTTCTTTCTCCAGTCTCCAGTTGATGGACATTTTGGTTTTTTTCAAGTTTTAGCAATCACAAACTAAGCTGCTTATAAACATGGGTGCAAATACGTCGCTGCAATATGAAACTTTTAATTCTTTTGTGCATATGCCTAGCAATGAAGTAGCAGGGTCAAATGGAACATTTAATCTTAGTTTTCTGAAGAACCTCCTTTTTGTTTTTACTAGTGACTGTCTTATCAGAATGCACTAAGTTGTCCTTGCACTCAAGAGCAAAGCTGCGATTCCTAAATGTTCTTAAGTGACCTAGGAAGTGACAGTTATGTCATGTTCTTAGCCATACTTCATAGAGCAGCAATAATGTTTGTCTGTAATGTAATGAAAATCTCTTGGCAAGTGATCAGCACAGTTCCCACTCTGTCCCCTTTCTCATTTAGAATTGCTCTCTTCATCCGGAGTCTTCACCTGTCACCTATTTTTACTGAGTTGGCTTATTCTTACTTGCCTCTTAAAAAAAACAATGTCATAGTGTCCTTATTTAATATCTATAGTTTTGATCCTTTTTCTTTTTGTATAGTCTCCAGAAATGTTGATGTTTTTATGTTGAATTGCAATTTACATGTAACCTTTTACATTCCAGCATCTGAGTTGCTGCGTATGTGCACACTAGATTTATTCAATTAAATTGTCAGGAGATCTCAACTTTATTTCTTGCTAAACTGTAATTTACATCCTTTGTGCAGCAGCTTTTCAGGATGAGGCCATACTCTCTTAGGGAAACCTGCACAGTGAGGAAACCTGTTTGAACTTTCTGCCTCTGTGTCTCATTTTTCTTACACGCATAATACTTGCATTTATTGTTTGGAATCTTTGAGAAAAACAATGTCCCACAATTCCTGGATCACGGGAAATATCAAATCATGGCTATTACTAATGTAGTTATGTAATAATGTTTTCTTATGCAGAATATCATTGATTTATCTGTTCTATCTTTCAAAATATACAATAGAAAAAACAGTAGAAAAATTACAGAAATTTCAATTTTTTGTTACACTGCTCTATTGTTTTTCCTTTCTCTTAATCTATTCCAAGTTTGTCTTTATCTTTTTTGCATTTTTAATTTAACACTGACCAAAAGAAGACAAAGGGATAACAAAACGAGAATGCAAACATAACAATTGTTTCAACACACTTTTTTTTTTGCTGTTCCAAACATTCTTAAATTTTTTTTAATTCGGATTTTAATTAAGTCTGCATTCCATACGAGATCCAATCATTGACAACTCATATCCTTTTGTCACTGTTTTCCTTTAAACAGGTCTTTTATTTTTCCTTAATGCAATATAGAAAAAAGTAAGGTATGTTATTCAGTTAGAAAGACAAAGCAGAAATATTAAAAGTTTTTGAAGATCTAGGAAAACATCACTGCATGTGATTACACTGTACACAACGTGGGATGACTACAGCCTCATAAATAGTAGGATGTTCTTTATGGAGATGTATTTGTTAACATAAGATAGACTGAAATAGAAAACCATTAAGAATATTACAGTTACCATAGTAGAAGGCAATGGCATCCTGTATGGTGTAGCACGTAATAATACTGGAGACAATTTGGTTTATATAGTAGGCTTACCGGGACATTAACAGCTGAGTTTTTCATCTAGTTGACAGTGAGATGACAAAGAGACTAAAACAACAGATCTTTGAGAACCAGGATGATGGTACAAGATGGAGAAACAGAAGAATATTTAAGTGGAAAAAAAACCAGATTTCAGTGGAAAAGAAAATATCTTTTAGAAGATAGAGGTGGCATTCAAGTGAAAAAAATCCATCTAGGTGATAGAGAGACTGATCTGGAAATCAAAGGTAAAATTTGTGACAGAGTAAGACATCATAGGTAACTTTAGTAGAGTCCTTTTGAAAGATGTTAAAGAGATTCAGTTCTCCAAGGCCAAGTGAAGTTGAAGTGCCATCGTCAAAGTCTCACAGCTTGGGTAACTCATACAAGTGACAGACAGATGAAGAGCTAGTACATGATTAGCAGACAGAGGTTCTCCAAAAGATAATCAGTATTGTTGAATACTTCCCATATATTAAAATGAGGATTACTAAACTCTTGGTTTGTTTCTGGTGATGTATTAATTTTTAAAAATTACATTTTCCCTTTACTATCAATTAAAATCTCATGAGAGCTTCTCATTTTGTGAACACCAACCAGAAACATTCTTTTTTTTTTTTTAATCTTTATTGGTACATTAAATATACACATCATGATTGCACTCCATAATGGGGATTTGTACCAGTATAAGACACAACTTAATTCTCATTTTTTCCCATAGCCCCACCCACCCTACCACCCCCCCATATATATAAAATTTGTTTCCTTACTTTTTTGTTACAATCTCAACATTGTCCCCTTTC
>PVIR01028120.1:0-22288 GCA_004026965.1 Petromus typicus
GGATTTATGTAACCAAATGTAATTAGCCTATTCTATTGGACAGTGCAAGTCTAATTAGTGAAATTAAGGTTTTAGACTCATTAAATTCTAAGTGAACACAAATCTAAAGTCTTAGCTTTAAGGTTGTGGATTTATTTATTTCTGAAGATGCTGCAATAAAGTAAGAAATTAAAATATTTAGATAAATTATGATTGAGAGATGGTAAAATTTGAAATTTTTTTTCCTTTTTTTTTTTTTTTTTTTTTTAAGGTTTTTTGAGACAGGGTCTCGCTTTGTGGTTCAGGCTGGCCCTGAGCTCAGCCTTCAACTCACATCACAGCAGTCCTCCTGCCTCTGCCTCCCGAGTGCTGGGATTACAGGCGTGAGCCACCATGCCCGGCACTGTGGTATGTGGTACTGCTTGCTGCTAGGGTGAGTCTTGACGCCCAGTATTGTATGTGGTGACCCGGTATCGAACCCGGGTCGTTATGCTTGCAAGACAGGCGCTGGAACCACTGAGCTATATCCCTGGCCCTAAATTTGAAATTTTTATATCCAGTTCAAACCAATGTTTTTGAGATCTAAACATTATCTACCTTTTATTATTAGCTTATGATACTCTAAAAGCTTTGAAATCCAGAATTATTTTAGTGGATATTAGCTTCCCAAAGTTAACTCCAAGTTGAAAATCACACTATTCAATTTATATCTAAGTATGTTTCACTTCTTTATTAATGAGTAGGAGGCCATAAAATCTGTCACACATTCTTTCCCCGAAGGGGTTTTGTGTGGAAAAAGAAATCAAATCTGGTGTCAAAAATTATTTAGCAATTAAAAAAATAGGAATGTTATGTAATAGTTTGTGGAATGCAATTAAAATTACATTTAACATGAAGTGTAAAGCCTTAAAGTACTTTTATTATCTGCAAAAATAGTACACAGCCCCTCTAGGTTGCTTGGATTCTTTACCAATGAAGTATTTATGGTAGGGCATTGTTGAAAATCTAACAGTTGATTATGTGAACGCTAGCATGTGTATTAGTGATATTTTCAAGAGCAGCTCTGGGTCAGATCGTGGTTATTGTTGTGAAGACTGTTGCTTTCATTTGGGGGCCATATAATAGAAGGGCATATATTTTTCAACACTAGAATTTCCTTGATGAGTTTACACTAAATAAAAAGTATGTGAGCTTGAGACTGAAGGAAGATGAGTTTTCCATCTCCCATATCATCCTGTCTTCAGATCTTCATTGTATTAAAGATCTTCAGAGACGTTGTATTAATGTCTCTAAGGTAAAAGCATCTATATTTTACATTGTTGTTCTCCTATTCTCTGACAGCCAGTATGATGGAAGTTTCCTAAATAAAGGGCAGATAGGATTTTCAATCTCTCTTACATCCAATAAATTCAGAGTTGACCACATGGCCACTTGAAAACTAGGTCAGTTATGGTCTTTGTAACAATACCTAATTAATGGAAAGTTACTAAATAGTAAGATCTTTTATATATTTTCATAATATCCAAATTTGGCTATAAGCACCAATTTCCAAATTGGAAGTAATATCAGATCCCCAGATTTGTGATAGTTTTCATGAAAAGAGCAAATGTATTTAGCATGAATATCTGACGCAGACGCTGTAAAAACTTTGATTCAAGTACATGAATTTTGACATATTTTAGCTACTGATTATCTGTTTTGCACATATCTTAAGTTTACTTGTAGCCTAGAACGTGTGTACGTAATCGGACTCCAAATTTAAATCATAAAACTAAAATAACTTTCTTAAAAAATATGATGTATTTTTTTCTAATTGTCAGAACTTTATGAGTAACAGATTTGTTATCCTGGCACTTGGAAGCTTTATCAGCTAATATATTTCCATGCTGAATGTAACTTCTGCTCATAATCTTGTAGTTTTAAGGAAATTTAATTTTCTTTAATCATAGCTTTCAGACTGGTAAAAGATGCATGGTTTGTTTATAAGCACATTGGAAAGTTTTGTAAGTTTATTCCTGAAGGATCTAACTGTATTTTTAGAAAATGTCTAAACCAGAAGTACATAGAATGTCTCTAGACTTAACATCTGCCTTTTAACCAAATTAATTAACACCGTCCAACAGATTAGGAACAATAGGGAAGACAAATAGTCCAATAATTCCAGCATAATGGGTATTGTAAGATAGGAAGCTCATTCTGTGGGGATTCAATTACTTCTTTCTGGAAGCAGGAAAAGAGACTTCATCCAATTTTTTTTTCTTACTTGTTCTGCAACTTCAGGTAATTCAGTTAACTTTTCCTTATATTTTCTTTTTTGTAAAGGATAGTCTATTGTACTTACTCTGCAAATGCTGTTTAGGTACTTTGGATAGGTAACAATGGAAAAGACAGTCAGTATGGACAAAGTAAATCATAACAGGAAAAATGAAATAGCAAAAGAAAAATAGTGCATTTTTTTGTTATAAAACAAGCATGCAGCCTACATTCTGTTTTTAAAAACTAGTATTACATTGGTGTATTTTATTAAAAAGGCTCTCAAGACCATAGTTGATGTTTTAATTAATTGATTTTATTCATACATTTTATATACACATAATGATCACAATCAACATTGAAAATTTGTACCAGAACAAAAAGACTTAATTCTCATCCCCCCCTTTTTTTTTAGTCTTATCAGAAATCTAAAATGAATAGTGTCAGGATAGGCTTATCAAAATAACGATTTTGCTGGTAAAGTTCAGGGGAAAAAAAGGCAAAAATCTCACATGTACTTCAGAATTTTAAGTTTTTTATCATCATAATTTTCTGTTAATCGTTCTGGATTGTATAAAGAAATAAAATTTACTTACTACCAGGAAATATATCATAGTTGTGTAGAAAACACAGATTCACTTAACAGTCATAAGTTGACTTGTTTTTGGAGTCCGATTTTGCAAAGCTTTTACAAACAGGCTTATAGTCAAAGGGGAGGCTCTTGCAGAGGGAAATATGAGCACCGATCTCTGTTTTCATTTTGATGTAAAAACAAAAGCCATAGGAGCAAGCCACATACTGAATGTTGTTTTATAATAAAGTTTAAAAACTTTCTGATAAATTCTATGTTCACAGAAAAGTTGGGGTAATAGTACAGATAGTTTTCATATGCCCTTCCCTGCTCCCCAGTTGTTACAATCTTATATTACCATGGTATATTTGTCAAAGTAAGAAGCACATTGATACATCCATCATCTATCTATCTGTCCAGGCCATATCTGGAAGTCATGTTTTTCCATTAATGTTCTCTTTCTGTTCCAAGATGAGAGTCAGAGCACCATACTGTATTTTTTTCTATGCAGTTTTTAATAGACTAATTAGAAGAAACAAATGCCACAAAATGCTCATTATATATTGCCTAGTATCTCTGATTCTTGCCAATTTCTTAATCTTTCCTGTTTTTCATGTCTTTGACCATCTTGAGAAGTACTGGCCAGTTGTCCTGTAGAATTTTTGCAAAACTGATTTTGTCTGATGTTTTTCTCATGATTAAATTTGGATTATGAGTAAAATTGTGGATACCAGAGTAGAGGGGCAAGGAGTGGGGAGAGATGGGTCCGTGGGTACTGTTACAGTTAAATCAGCAGGAGAAAGAAGTTCTGTGTGCCTCTATGTAGTAGGCTGACCATAGACGACAATAATATACATTCAAAAAACTAAAAGAAAAGCTTTAGAAAGTTTTCACTATGAAGAAGTGATAAATTTTGAAGAAAATAGTTTTAACTTGATTTAAACATTAGTCTGTATTTTAAATTTTTTAACATACTAGTTAAGAATAAATTCAATTTAAGAATACCACAGGTGCAAAGTGTCCTAATGGTATCATATCAGATTAGGCCATGTTAAGTATCCACATGACATATCCTAGTCTTTATCATTTGAGTAAGACTGCACACTATTTCTCTTTTCCCCACATTTTTCTCTGAAAGCAATTCCACCACATGCATGCTGGACCCCAGTCCAGTCTATGTGGAAGGAGCCCATGGTTGTCTAAACCTAGGAAATGGACTTTTCTCAGCAGCCAGTTAAACATGCCCTCATCTATGAGAAGCACAGGTCCTCATTTTGCATAGTAAGATGTTCACCGGAGAGAAGCGTTAAAAGGCTCTTCAACCCGGACTAAGTGGCGAGAGTCGGCCGTGCTCAGTGCTATTCACTTTACCAGCCAATAAATTGGAGTGTCAGCTGAATCCAGAGAACATGTGAGGCATAGTTATTATTAATTTAATGTTGAATCAAAATGATTTTATGTTTCTCCATTAAGTCCTGGGTAAGGGGACTTACTTAAAGTGTATGTAGTGTTCTTTTGTAATTGCCAATAGTGGGCTTTTTTCTAACATTTAAATCACCTTCTATATTATGATTTTAATGTTTTCTACTGCGAATAAAAACACTGGCAATGATTTTGATTCTGACATGTTCCTTACTGACATTCTCTCGCCCACAGGTCTCTGTAAAGGGTCCGTTGGATTGTCAGAGAGGGCAGTGCAATTACACTAGTTCTGTAACTGAGCTCCTGGAGCTCTGTGCACGGCAGGAGGAGGTTATGGAGCAAGTGTGTTTTTGTCCATAGTTTTAGTTCTCATACTTTTCAGGGAACCAGAAACCTACACTTCTTTCTTTGAGGAATCAGAAATTTTTGATAGTGTTTATTTCCTAACTGCAAAAAACATACTGAAAATGTTATATTCTATCAGAATGCGTTCTTGAGGAAATTGATATATTTTAGCATTGGGGGTCACATAAAAATGGTTGTTGTCTTTGTATATGCATTTTAGCTATTGTCTTTGTGATGATTATCCAGGAATTATCCAGGAATCTCTTAAAAATTACATAATATTTAAAAAAAATTCTGTAATCAGAAATGGGGCATTTTATCCACATAATATCATTAGAGGATTGCATTGCAACAACCACGTGGAATTCCTATTTTTTGTTGATTATGCTTGCTCATCTGTTGGCAATTTCCAATTTTAGTATATGTGCTGCCGAAGCCAGCACTCTGTTGGCAATTTCATATGACTCCAGTACATTACTATTGATGATGTAATAGAAGGAAAAAATAATGCTTGAATTTATAAAGATAGAATTTCTTCTGTTTCTGTAAAATATCCAAGACCAAAAGTTCCAGTCCTTAGTTATATTTAATAAATTGAATTAAATAACTTATTTATAATGTAATAACACTTAAATCATTTTAAGTGAAAACAAATTCCCATGTATCTGTCCTGAAACACCTGCTCATGTTCTTTCCATGGGTGCCTCTAGTAGGAGGCCTGAGAAAACTAGGTAAGCTCAGCCAGCTTGTTTGATGTTTGTCTTCATCACTGCAGTTTAATGAATAGACTAGAAATGCTGAAACTGTATCTTCAAAGCAGAGCTAGGAATGGCACAATTTTTCTCTTGCTAATCTCTTTTAGTAACCTACTGAATCTTTCTGACCTTGCAACAAGTTAACCTACCCAGCCAATAACCACTGCAAAATTTGGTTTATATTACAATTCTTTAAAATGAAACCATGAGGATTTTTGTTAGAACAAAAAAAGGTTAAATTCAAAACATGCTTTAAAATTTGGAATCCTTAGTGAATGAAAGAATGACTAACTGTGGCTGTGAAGGAGAGACAAAGGAAAGAAAATTTCTGATTTGGATCTTGGGGTAGATCATTTGCCAGCAGCTGAGCTAGGAAGTCAGCAGGGCTGAGATTTGCCTTAATAAATATGTTGACTTTGAGTCATACTGAGCTAAGACATGTATTAATTAGAGTAATATAGATCAATTTTTATTTTTCACTCACATGATTGGTTGGCAGCTCTCTTCTGTGTAGCATTTCAGGGATGGAGATTCTTTCCATCCTATGGGTCCAGCATTTTCAGTAGATAACAAAAGGTGGAGGATTGGCCTCAAAAAGTTTAACTGTCTGTCTTTGGAAGTATTATATATCACTTTCAGCCAGTTTTCATTGGCCAGAACTTATTTATATGACCAGCCCTAAATTCAAAGAAGGCAGGAAAATCAAGCCCAACTATGAGCTCAGGAATAAGAAGGAAAGCTTTGGGACTCAACAGACTGCCAGAGAGTGACTACAAAGCTTTTTTCTTTTGAAATTGAATTTATTGAACATCAAAGTCTAAACATTCAGAGGGAAGATCTGAACTTGAAGTGTGGATTTTAGAGTCATTGGAGGTAAAGGTTCTTGGAGAACAAGCAGAGAGACCAGAGAAGTAGACCTAGGACAAAGCTCTTAGTTTGACCAACATACAAAGGTTATTTGGGAAAAGAAAGCTGGGAAAGAGCCTGAAAGCCTTAAGAGTGATAGGAAGCACCAGGGAAGGATTATGCCGGGGGTGTGGGGCCCAGTGAGCAGACAGTTTCAAGGAGGAGGTGGAGCGCACTGCAGTGCGGTAGATCAGGAATGTAGCCGACTTCCAGGTGTACACGAATCAGTCTGTGACCGATTAGAGAATGAGTTGGTGAATGGTTAAAGCACCCATAGAGTGTGATTCTTGCTTCAAAGGCACAGTCAAAGGAGAAAGCAGATTTCAGGTTCTTGTTTGATAAGTAGAAGGGTAGAGGTAGAAAGAAGGGAAAGGAGGAGAAAGAAAAGGAAAAGGAGAGGAGAAGAAGAAAGGAGAGAAAGAAAGAGAGGGAGAGGAGAAGAGAACAAGCTAGTTAGACCGGGAGACTCAGTAAGAAAGTCCCTGGAGAGACCAGGAACAGAGAGCTTAAGAAAATGAAACATATAGTTTATTTTGTTGTGCTCTTCTGACATTCATTATTTAACCTATATTTTGATGTATAGCTGGTATTTATTATAATAATTTTTCTAATAATTATCAACATAGAATATAATTAAATTTCCAGCTCCATATCAGTTGGCTTACATGAATAGTTCACCTGTCCAGTGAAATATAATTGATGTATAATGGGAAATTCTCTTTTCTTTATTTTGAAAACAAAATCTAGCTAGAAAGAGAGGTAATGTAACTTTGTTTAACTTTGCTAAACTAAGGCAAATTATGTTTGTATTTTCCCTAGAAAAGGGTAATAACCTGGTTCTTTGTGTTTAAACAAATGTTATTGTTATCTTTGTTAGTTTACTGCACACTGTCTCCTAGCAAAGAGTATGTTAAGAGGAACTTTTGTTCCTAGAGCATTTTGTAATGAGGCAGACAGAAACAGAGGCTTATATTTATTTGGACTGAGGTGGGTACTTAATGTTCTGATGTTTAATATTGAGCAACAAGCCTCATTTTCATTAATAAATCACTGCATAGCTATCATTCCCTTTTACTTCCAATCAATTCATATTTCTGTTGTGACACATAGCAGTACTTAACATGCTTTAAAAAGTATATATATCACCAGAATATTGAGAATAGGAAATGAGCCATTGTTATTTATGTCCTAATGAAAAAGTTAATAGCCGGCGGGGGATTTAGCTCAGTGGTTCTCAGCACCTGCCTTGCAAATGCAAGGGCCCAGGTTCGATTCCTAATAACAACATACAACAATGCTGGGTGTGGAGACTCACACTCACCAGCAGTCAGTACCACATACCACAGTGCTAGGCATGGTGGCTCATGCCTGTAATCCCAGCACTGAGGAGGCAAAGGCAGGAGGATTGCTGTGAATTCAAGGCTGAGCTCAGGGCCAGCCTGAACTATAAAGCAAGACCTTGTCTCAAAATAAAAGAAAAAAGAAAATTAATAGTAAGAATAATTTTAAAGCTGTTTTATATTTTATTTTACTTTTGCTTGCTTATTTTTTTTAGTACCAGAGATCAAACTCAGGACTTTGCACTTGCCAGGCAGGTGTGGAACCACTGAGCTAAATCTCTGGCATACATGTTATTTTAATAACATTTTTCAGTGCTGTCAAATATATTTGTTTTAATTTTTCTTGAAATCCTTAAATATCACCAGAGGACATGTTCAGAACTTGAATTGCTATTTCTTTGGCTTATTGTAATGTAATGATTTTAGTTTGCTACACTGAAGTTTTTAGCTGTTTCTTTGGGGATATAATTTAGTATTTGTACTTTGAAGCCTTGACAGTTTTAAAGCTTTGGCATGAGCAAATGGGATCAAAGGAGGTGAAGTATATTGAAAATATTGATTATAATTTAAATCTGTTTTCTAGAAAAAAGGAAGAAAATCTTCTTATTTGTCTTTAATTCGTGTCTTGGTACCTAGTTGGTAGTAGACTCTGGGTAAATATTTGTGAACTGAGACTAATACTGGGATCAGTGTCTTTGTTGGAAAGTGTGTGGCTGTGTTGTGATTGAGCAGGCTGTGTTTCCTGCCTGTTTTATAACAGTGTTCTTTTCACACTTGATGTCAGGGTCAGTCCTTAGCTGCAGAAAGGTGAGGTGGCTGTGAGCTGAATGTTCAGCAATCATCTTCCCATTATGCTAGTCAGAACTAAACAGTGCACTATTCAAGAAATGTATGTTTGCTAATGGGATTTTAGAGAAAGCCTCACCTTATGTCACCCTGGCCCAGTTCTCAGTCATGCCCAGAAGCTCTTCTTCATTAGAGACTTACTTTTCACCAAACACAATATCAGTTTCTCTTTTATGATTCATTTAAAGGTATTTTCTAGCTTCTCAATATCCCTGTTTTGTTAGTATCTTGTTTTGTAAGTTGAACAGTATCTTGGATTTGGAGAAAGAAGATGAGGTTGGAATAGGGACTCACTGCTTTTTCAGCTCTTGCCTGAATTTATAGTGCTCTCTGTCATCCCCAAATCCAGCCCATCTCTTATTCACTCACTAGGTAGGTAGACTGAACCTCTGGAAATGTCATATAGTGTGTTGGGTATTTGGATAAAGAGGTGGAGTACAGTGCCCAGTGCAGTGTCTGCATAGTTGTCTTCCTGAAAGTGCAGTGAACGTCCCCTATGAGCCTTGCTCAACTCCCTGCTCTGTTCTGTGGCTGTAAAGGTTAGCTCTGGTTCTGCATGGAATTCTCACTTGCCCATCTGATTCATTCAGGCAAATCATTATATGTGTTACAGTAGCTGCTACAACAAGTAAGCCTTCCGATTTCAGTGGCTTAGCACCCTATGCCTTTATTTTTAATTGATAATGGATAGCAATATGCTTCTGAATAAAGACACTGTATTACTTATGGTTATTTAAAAACCCAGAATGAGAGATTCAGGTACTTTTCATAGTTTTCTCAGTTGTTAGCGTCAAGATGGCAGGAGGTGACAGTGTGAAAGACTGAATACCAAAGATTTTTGCAGGCCAGTGTCTGTCCAGACAGGACTATCTCTCTTTCTTCCACTTTCCGGAGCCCAGGCATGTGGCAGCTTCTGAGAAATGCAAGTAGTTCAGCCCCAAAAGAATATGTGCTAGCCTGGATTCGAAGAGTCATTATGGGTATGTGTTACCTGTCCTTTCTTTTTCTGCCAGTAAAGAGAATGACCTGTCTTCTTTTATTAATTGATTGTGTTTCAGAAACCTTTTGGATATTGAAATACAGTGAAAAATTTTATTTTCTTTTTCCAATACAATAAACATACAGAAAGAATAGGTAAACCAAATACTTAGAGGTTTAATGTAACCTCTTAAGAGATGCTGTTTTTCTCTTCCACAGTATCGCTCCTCCCCACCTACTCTGGCCACATGTCGCCTTAGTGAAACCTTGCTGTGCTTCGCTCTGTCCACCCTGCCTCCCTACACAGTTAGCAGTTGCATTCCCAGTGTTCTTCTTGGGCTTGAACATATCTGTTAGTTTCATTCATTCATACATTCAGCATTTGCTCATTCAGATATTTATAATGGAAAAAGAGAAAGGAGAAAAAGAGGGAAGAACAGTAAGGAGGGGAATAAAAGAGCTTCGCTGTGAGAGTCACACTAAACATAGGGAGAGTACCTTAGCCCTGCCCTGGATGTATGGGAGGGGCAGGGACTGCTTCTTTCAATGGAGAGTTTAGTTCAGATCCCTTACTATTCCCAGATACTCTCCCTTCCCTAAGCAATGAGTTTTTCAGAGAAAAGACCCTGTTTTTTGTTTGTTTGTTTGTTTTTTTCCTGTTAAACTCTTGCGATCTCTTTATTCTCAAAATCTGTAAAATTCAGGAAACCCCAGAGCAGTAATATATTTCTCACATTATGTAAATGCATGTTCAGGTTTTCTTTCCTGCTCGTGGGATATTGAAAATCATTACCACTGCAGCAAGACTAATTTTTGAACCATTAAAAATACTGACATTTATCTTTTTATTTGAGTTTATTGGTGCGTTTTACATATACATTATGATCACATTTTATATCTTGATTCTCACTTTTTTCCTTTCCCGTACCCACCCTATCACCCCCAAACCTCCCATATACAAAAGCTTTGTTTCCATTTTTTGTTCAGTATCAAATTTTTGCTTCCCTTTTTTATTTTCCCCTAACCTCCTTTTCCTTTTCCCTTTGAACATTTTCTACCTACTTCACAACATCTATTCATACATTCTGGACCTCATTTATACCTTTAGCTTCTCATACTAAAGAGATGATACAGTTTTTACACATCTGTGTCCTATTTATTTCACCTATGAGTATATTCTAAAGGTACATTGATTTGAGTGTAAATGACTCATTTTTCATTCTTTATGACTTAATAATATCTATTTAAAAAATAGATCTTTATCCAATCTCCCATTGATGGGCATTTGGGCTGTTTCCAAGGGTTAGCTATTACAAACTGACCTGCTATAAACATGGGTGCACATATGTCCTGTGATATGTTTCTTTTAATTCTTTCATCTATATACTTGTCAGGGAAATAACAGAGTTAAATGGGATCTCCAATTCTAGCTTTTTGAGGAATCTCCACAGTGGTTGCACCAGTCTGCATTCTCACCAACAATGGAGAGAAGTCCTTTCTCCCCACATCCCCACGAGCATTTGTTATTGGTTTATTTGGTGATAGCAGCCATTCTTCCGGGATGATATGGAATCTTGGTGTTGTTTTCCTTGCATCTCTCAAATGACTAGAGATGTTGAACATTTTTTTTTCATATGTTTCTTTGCTGCCTTTACTTCATCTAAAAAGTGTGCATTTCAAATGCCCATTTTTGGATTGAGTCTTTAAATTTGGAGGGAATGATTTTTAAAAGTTCTTTCTATATTCCAGATAGTATTCCTTTGTTTGAGGAGCAGGTATAAGATCTTTTTTTCCCAACTTGTAGGTTGTCTTTTTGCTCTGTTGGTGGTTTCTCTTGCTGTGCAGAAGCTTTATAGTAAGATGAGATCCCAATTGTTCACTCTTTCTTGCTAGTTCTTGTGCTACTGAGGGTTTGTTCATAAAGTCTTTCCCTATGCCAATGAAAAAATACCTATTTTGATGAGCTTTAGTGTAGAAGCAGTCATCCCTGACACTCAGATGAATTGATTATATGAAATATAATTGAATAGCTCTATAAGCTTTATTGATCATACACTTTCCCACATGTTAACTTACATTGTACTCAACACAGCTGTATGATGACATTCTCACATTTAGTTTAAAATAATGAACTCAAATTGAAAAAGATTTGATTTGATGATTTGCCATTGCGACATAGTACATTGTTCTGTATTTAATTTTGTGTATTTTTCATACTTGAAAGAAAGCATTTTAATATCAAAATGATACTTTGAAATTTATGATGTGTGCTTTGGAGAATGAAACATTAAACCACGGGAATCTTTGAGTGATGAAGTCTAATCTTCTACATAGACTCAAGCTAGTGTTCTTTTAAAACAGAAATGGTTCTTCCATTATATCTTTTCATGCTTTATATTCCTGCCAGCACAGTGTTTTGTGTGCAGTTGGTGCTTTATAAATATTTCTTAACAATTGACAGATTTAAATTTTGTACATTGTTTACCTAAATTATACAAGCTTCCTGATAGAAGCTGTCATAAATTTTTACCTATATAATCATTGTGTCACGGGACATACAGTTTGTGTGTATTGTGGTCTAAATCCTGGAATTTTTAAAGCAATTTTCAGCACGTTGGCTTGGAGTAATCAATTCTGGAGTTTATGACAATGATTTTTTTCACTTCTGATTTACTCATATTTTGTAGCATAAGGGTATCAGCATTCTCTACAGAAATGTTAAGACAATGCATAGTTTATTAAAGTTGCAGTTGGCAAAGGATGAAGACATTGCTTTATAGAAGTTTACAGTCTCACATTTTCATGTAGTTTGATTCACTTCCAACTCGTGCATCTGAAAGCAGACTCATTTAGTATCCTCCACACCTCCATCTCACTTGTTGCCAGCTGCTGCCCATTTCATTCAGTGTGGCTCGAAACCAAGGGCATTGTGACTACTTGCTCTTTTCTTTTATAGCACTCATCTAACTCACTTTTATATTGCCTTAACCTCTGTCATGTCTCTCAATCAGAATTCAAGAGCTTGTGTTAAAGTCAAGTGTCGATTGTCTTTCCTAATCTCTTCTGACTTCTGAAATTATGGGAAAAGAGACTTCTAAGAGTTTGCTGTCAAACCAACGAACAGACTTGGATTAAAAATATACACACATTTTAAGGAAGTTTCAATGTTAGAACAATGTTCTCTTTGATATACTTAAGTAACAATTTATTTCTTCATCTTTGGGAGCACTGGGCTTTTCCTAGCTTTGCAGCCCACAGACTGGAGAGAAAGTGGCAAGTTTTCAAAGTGTACTGCACATAAGAGATGGTTGATAGATGTATAATGAATGAGGGGAGGGACAGAGGGGAAAAATAGAATAGCAACAGTGAGAAGATTGTAAACTCAGCTTCTGTTTTCTGATTTTTTCTTAGTAAAAATATGTTTTTTTAAATCTGTTTTTGTTTTATTTTTCCAAGAGCAAGATAAATGTTAGAAAGATGGTCCCACCTTTTATGCTATAACCATTATTAGATAAACACCCCTGCAGCCTCTGTCTACTATTTAATGACATTCAATGTGTAGGAAATTCAAAAGTTCTTTTAGAAAATGTTTGTACTGGAAGACTCACGCGGAGGATATTAGTGGTTTTACAATTTTAATGGAATATTTTTGCCAGAATTCTGGAAATGTTATTTTTTTTTAATCTGAGTATATTCTTGTTATAGGTCATTGACAAAATTATGTTAGCCATTTAATAAAAATGATATGATAATATTTATCCTTAATTTTTTCCTTTATCCATGGAATAATCATATACTATTACATTGTAGAGGTTCAGGTACTAAGCAATGAAGTTTAATGAATTTTTCTCATTAATTATTCCAGTGATTTATCCATGAGTTAATTTTGTTCTCCCGCACATAATAGAAGCATGCATTTTCTGTTCCTGTTTTATAGGGGAAGATGGTGAAAGGAATGGGAGGTGCTATGGATTTGGTGTCCAGTGCCAAAACCAAAGTCGTGGTCACGATGGAGCATTCTGCAAAGGTAAAATGTCTTCTGTTTCACACATGTGGCTTTGGAAATTCACAGTGTGCCAAAACCATGTAGATAAAAGTCACCTCACTCTGATTTTTTATTGTTTCCTCTAGCTTTTTCAAGGTGATAGCACTTATATGTTAGACAAATAATAAAAGGCTGGTTATTGTTATTTGGTAAAATAGTCTTACTTTGCATGGAGCCAAATGTCAGGGTGTTCTATTTGCCTTGCATACACATTATAAGTAAAAGCTGAAGTGTATATAAAGGCAGTGAAAATATATTGGGGCAGATGTAATTGATTCAGGTTGTGAAGTTCTTATAGTGGCTCACTGTGCAAAGGAAGAACCCAGCAGAATGTTGTTTTGTTGACAGTCCACTTGCAAATGGACTTCTCACTGGGGCACAAGATGGCATTTCCCGAAGATGTTAAAAATGGGTGATGTATGATAGCAAGTGTTCTTCCTCTGAGAATATCATACATTATTTTGATGTATCAACTATTTGTCGACTACCTATTATGTGCTAAGAATTGCTAGACTTAGCAATGACCAGAATTGGATAAAAATTACTGATCTCATGGAGCTCATTTTCAGTCTTCTTCCTCTTTCCCTTTCAGCTTTCATCCTGTCATTTATTGAGCTTTTACTGTGTTGGCAAGAGACTAAGCAATCTGGATGTGTCTGTGTGAACAAGCCCATAAGCTTGAAACAAGTACTTTTAGGTTTCTATAAGAAGAGCTTTAGAGAGATTAAGTCATTTGCTTGAGGTTGGGTACCTCATGGAACTGAGATTAGACCTGTGGTGTCTTAACACCATAGCTCAGTTTTCTAAGCATGGACTCTTTCTTCCTTGTGTTTGAAAATTAGTGTCTTTATACCAACCGATCAGTTTCCTGACCTAAATCCTTTGGCTTCTGCTAATTTCAAAAGCTGATATTGGTTGGGTGTTACTTTCTTCTTTCTGTTATTTGTTCATTTTCTTTTATTTGTTTATTCTTAGTTTTAAATTTATCAGTTCTCATATAGAGATCTGCTAATTTGAGGTGAAAGATAGCATCTTGGACCCATTGTTACCAATGCCACATTGGTGACAAGCATGGAGTCAGAGGATTTGCACTTTGCTTGGTTCCCCTGGAGAGTTCTGTTCTAGCAATGTGTGCTATGAAATTGTTCTGCTGTGAAAACTTCAGTAAGTACGAATTATCATAAACTGTTTAGTAAATAGTGAGGAGCAAGTGGTGGTGCATGAATGTGGAACGATAGAATTGGAACCAGCAGCACGGGTGACTTCTGAGAGATGCCTTACCAAGTATCCAGAATACGTTTCAGAGCCAAAGAATGCCCAGCATGCAAATCAAATCTAGGTCTTTTCTGAAACATAATGTCCATTTGGAGAAATCTATTTCTGATTTCCTCTTTGTTGTTACTTTACTGTCAACACACAGGCTCAGAAGTCTGGAGTATTTTGGAATTTTTTCTGCATTGATTTTCAAAATATTCTGCCTGCCTTTAGCAAATTCATTCTCACTCTCAATCTCTCTCTTTCTCTCAGCCTCTCTCTCTATCCCTCTCTCTCCCTTTCTCTCTTTTCTCCCTCTTTTCCAAGCCTATTCTTTCTCCAGTTTGAATTCCTGATACAGGAAAATAAATCACCTTTCAAACTTCTGATTAGAAATCCTTTAGGACAGCTTTCCGCAGAAGCAAGATCACTTTACCTTTTCTTCATTTTTTCCTTCCAATAAGGAAAGGAAATATAAGTATATATATACTTTTATATATTTTAAATCTTTATTGGTACATTATGAATACACATCATCATCACATTTAACATTGAGGGTTTGTACCAGAATATGACACAACTTGATTCTCATTTTTTCCCTGCACCCTGCATCCCCTCATATACATAATTTGCTTCCTTTTTTCTTTATTACCACATTCATTTCCCCCTTGTTATTTACTCCTACACTCTCTTCCATTTTAAATATTTTCTATTTCACAATATCACCTATACATACTACAAATCATTTACAATTTCATTTTCTCATACCAGAGAAAAGATACAATATTTACATATTTGTGACCTACTTATTTTGCTTATGAGAACGTCCTCAAGGTACATCCATTTGAGTATGAATGACTCAATCTTATCATTTTTAATGGCAGAGTAATACTCCATTTTATAACATCTTCTCTATCCAGTCTCCAGTTGATGGACATTTGGGTTGTTTCCAAGATTTAGCAATCACAAACTGAGCTGCTATAAACATCAGTGCACATATAAGTATATTTTTATACTAGAGTTGTACTTAGATATGTTTCTCTAGATATTTCTATTTGAACCAACCACTAAAAATGTGCATGGGATTAGAATAATTATAATGATTGGTTCACACTAAGTAGGGAGCCTCAGACATTTACCATCAGAGCATCTTTTCTTATCACTATCACATCTCACCAGACTTCATATCTGCAGTAACGCAGTATGTGGTCACTGCTTGGCATTGTCTTCATGGACTACGACCAGCCTAGCAGAAGGCGATACAGAGCCTTCACCATGTCTTTCCTACATCTTTTACTCTAGTTCCAGGCTGGTAAGGAGTGGAAAGGAGGCAGAGGAGGGAAGCTCTTCACCCCTCGCAAGCTCTCCATTAGGGATTTGTTCTTCATATGCTGGTGACTCTGACTGCTTTATGGTCAAGGGATACCTGACCATACCCTAATCCCTATACTTTGATAGGACAGAAAAGTGGAAAGTTTGAAATGAAGAGTTAAAACTCCAGAGAGGAACTATAATCTTGTTTTTCTTGGCTGCTAATGAATTTTCCACAGGGAGACACCCCTGTCCAGTGATGTTTCAGAAGGAGTTGTCTTTTCACCCCTTGTCATCTGAAAGGTCACAAGTAGTTGGAAAACAGCATTATTTATTGCTTTAATCAGAGAAATGAAGACTCTTATCTTTGTAGACCTTTGCAACTAGTTGTTTTCTATAGGTCAAGGGCCGGCAACTTCTGGAACCTGAAATCTGGGTCCTACTGCTCTTGAGTGACTGCTGGCCTTAGATTGCTTCTGGCCGGTGTGGCAGGTGTAGACATCCGATAATGTAAGGAGCTTTGCACTGAGGCTGAGCCATCTGGGTCCCAGGCAAAATGAAGTAGGCAGATCCGAGCTGTGTTTTGTGTTGGTGTCTGAACACCTTTATCACTGGCATGTCCCATCTTCCAGCACTGAACCTGGAAGGAGAAGGACAACAGTGCTGGTCACCGCTAAGTGGAAGTGTTGTGTTTGTGTGGCACAGGTTACTTTCAGCTTCTGCATGGCCCTGTGAAGATCGGGATCTAGGCTGCACAGGCTTTCCTGCTTACATGGGCATTTGGGGCCCACCTGTGTCCATCTCCTGCCACATTCTCACCATACCATCCCTGGACTACTCTACCCAGATCTTCCCTCATCAGGAAGCTTCTGGTTTCAGAATTGTCCCTTTCTTTTAGCACATTTTTCCTGGCCAATGGTCTCCTGGCTGTGATAAGCAGACATATCTTGTTTTCTTATAAGAAATGGGTCTGAAAATATCTGCCTCTTGTTCTCTCTCTCTCTTTCTTTCTTTCTTTCTTTCCTTCTTTCTTTCTCTCTCTTTCTTTCTTTCTTTCTTTCTTTCTTTCTTTCTTTCTTTCTTTCTTTCTTTCTTTCTTTCTTTCTTTCTTTCCTCCCTCCCTCCCTCCCTCCCTCCCTCCCTCCCTTCCTTCCTTCCTTCCTTCCTTCCTTCCTTCCTTCCTTCCTTCCTTCCTTCCTTCCTTCTTTCTTCCTTTCTTTCTTTCTTGAGACAGGATCTCACTTTTGTGGTTCAGGCTGGCCCTGAGCTGAGCCTCAAACTCATATCACAGCAATCCTCCTGCCTCTGCCTCCCGAGTGCTAGGATTACAGGCGTGAGCCACCACACCTGACACTGTGGTATGTGGTGCTGATTGCTGCTGGGCATGAGTCTCCACACCCAGTATTGTGTATGGTTACTGGGGATCAAACCCAGGTCCTTGTACTTGCAAGACAGGCACCAGAACCACTGAGCTAAATCCTGGCCAGTTTCTTTCTTTCATTTGTTTTTTCTGGAGACACCAAAGTTAAGTGACAGAGCACATTTCCCAGCCTTCCCTCAATATAGCTAAAGTGAGAACACCATGGTATTTGAGCATTTTCAATGTCTGTAATTTCTAAATCTTGTCCATAGAGATAAAGCCAATTAGACTGGAACTTCTTTGAACTCACTCTGTCCATATGATAAATACAGCAGCAGTCATAGGCCCAAAGTTGTAAGTCATGTCATGAAGGATGTAGACCTGCCTTCCACCACCTTGATTGATAGGTTACTCATGTCTTTCTTTATCTGTTTTTGCCTGGACTCCATGCTGCCTCTGCTCTTTTACCCTCTGCACCTTGCTTGAATGCCATCCATTTTTTAAGGACCAAATATTTTTCATGCATTATCTCCAAATCCTTTTCTTCCCTACATGATGAGCTCTAGAACTATATTTCTTACTCTCTGTCAGACAGCCCCACTTGGTTGTTCCAGACCCATCTCAAATGCATCACATCCATAAATGAAACTATCCCACTAAGTGAAATTTTCCTCATTATGCACAGCTAAAGAAGTGATGATCTTTCAGCCTCTACCTGAAGACATCCTGCCTGGACTTCTCCCTCAGCAAATACAGTAAATATTGCATTTGCAGCCCTCCTGCAGTTTGCTCCTTACTATATATTTCTGCTCTCCTGACCCCTGTTTAGCGGCCCATGTTATATACATACTGATCACAATTACAGTGTCCCAAAGGCCCCACGATGACTGGACTCACCTTCTTGGTGATAGAGCCCACTTCTGATAGCACATCCAGTATGAAACCAAAGCTAGATCGAGTGGTTCCTGTATAAGATTTCTTGTTTAGTAATGTCACCACTGCTCAGTACGCCTCAGCCCATCTGCCTTCTGTATCCACTGTCCAGATGCCTGCTTCATTGCAGTGCGTCTGCTGTGCTGCACTTGGTCTACATGCTGTTCCTTCACTCATCTTGCCTGTCTCACTCTCGCCTCTAGAAAATCAAATAAACAGTTTCATGTTTTATGGATTTTTGGTTAATACCTTCTTTCTATCCTCTAGGACAGAATAGTCTTTAGTGCTTTGTGTTTAAGTTTGGAAGAATTACCTTATATTTGTGTGTTAATTTACTTGTTTATATCATCATGAAATATTTATGGAGGACCTAATATGCTCCCACTAGTTTGAGAGGGTCTGAGGGGAAAAAAAAGGATGGAGAGATGTGGTCATTTTTTTCAGGCAGCTCAGAGTAGCCTGGAGAGAAAGTCATAGGAATGAATAATTGACAGTTAAGATTAGTGGATGTAAAATAGACTGTGTGGTTAAGGACCAAGCTCCATTGTGGAAGAGCAGCTGAGAGCTTCTCATGGTTTTTATGGAGCATTTGTATGGAGAGTTGAAGGATGGGAAGAGTTTGACAGATGGCAGATGCCGAAGTGATGCCAGAAATGGAAGCTGGGGCAGTGGGACTATGAGGACAGTGTGTGAGTGGAGGATTAACAGTTATGACCATAATGTCTAACATGTAAAACACACACACACACACACACACACACACACACACACACACACACACACACACACACACCCTGCTTTTATACAGGGACTAGAGCTTTAAAAATGTGAGTGGGACAGGGTCAATTCTTCTGCAGCTCAAAGGCTTCCTGTCTCACTTGGATTCAAGGCCAAAGACCTTGCATGGTTTGACTTTTGTTCTCTACCTCTGTGGTTCTGTTGTCCATTTGCCTTCAACTATGCTTTCTCCCTGAAAGTTTCTGGGACATACTAAGAACAGTCATGTCTGGAGGCCGTTGCACTTGTTATTCTCTGTGTCGCCATGACTCGTCTTCTGATGTTTCTGTTATCCACTCCCTGACTACACTCAGGCCCAGAATACCAGTGAGATTTTGCTGTCCTTCTGATGGCCCTGCAGCCACATTTCCTTGGAATATGAGAAGCTCCACATGGACAGCAGCTGTCTGTCCATTAAAAGGACTAAGCAGAGAGGAGGTGCCTGAGGTACAAGGAGGCTCAGAAAATTCTTGAATTAATTCATTCTTTTGGATAGTAATAATAATAATAGTACTTTGAACATATGGAATACTTTTAACCATTTTCAAGCTATTGTATGTTTACTTTTACTTTATCATTATAATATTTTATGATATTCATCTTATTTCTCTTGAATGTAATGCTGAATTCCGTAGAGATTAAGTGTTCTGGTATAAATGGAGTGGATATTGAAAATCAAAACCAAGCTAAGTCTAGGTATCAGTTCTCTCTTTTACTAAATTTTTCTAGCAAATATTCTTCACTAATAATAAAAAGCAAGTATTTTATTCTCAGCGTTGAGCATTGGAAATGTGTTCCTAAGAGTGTGACTTTTAGAGCACAAAAGCAAAGAAATCTAATCACACTTGTCATTTATTGTAAGCAAGCAACACTTGCGAATCTATTTTTGAGAACATAAATGAGAGCTCTATTTCTAAAACAGGTTTAGATTTTTTTATTTTAATAGGAGGTCTAGATTCTGAAAGCATAAGAAGAATCAAAATGATATTATTAGAAATTTTGTGAATAATTTTCTGATGTATTGTAATCTGTCTGGTGGCATGGGTTTCATTGAAATGTAGAATGTTATTTTACCTCGTTTACTTTTATGAAGAATTATAAAAATCAATGGAAGTTTATTAGTCTTACTATTAATCTTAGTTGGTCTTATGTTAAACCAAATATGTTACTGAAAGCTAGTAAATGCAAAGGATTCTTTAATATATCCTTCCTTGGGGAAAATTCCTGAGATGCTTTTCAGTAACATTAAAAAATATACTAAAGTATTCCTTTGTTAAGATAATTCATAATTGACAATTATTTCAGCTGGCTTGATTCTTTTTCATTCTTAAAAGTTTTATCTTTCTTTTGTAACTTTAATATATAGTTAAACTAATAATGTGAATTTGTTTGAGGGGAAAAAAAAAGTATGTTAGAAAAAAGAGAGAAATTCTGGAAGGCTGAAAGGACTGATGGTAGAGGGTGTATTTAGCATATGCATGGCATTGAATAGCCCCCAGCACCACCAAAATATAAAACATAGAAATGCTCACGTGTTTTGCTCCCCCCCCACCTTATGATGGAAATCCTTGCAAAAAATAAAATGTTACCATATAGAAAGAAAAGATCTAATAGTTCAAAAGTCAATAAATCTCTTAAACACATCTTATAGAATTTAAGCTGGGCCTCTCTCCGGAAGGTCTGTGTGGGTCACTAGTGTCTCTGCTGAGCAGGTGCTGTGGAAAGGATAAACTCTGGGAATCATTTTGTCTTCCCTTCTTATTTTGTTTGCTTTGATTTTCTTCATTCACCAAATTTCATTTTCCTTTTCTGTCTACATGTCAGTCATCACAGAGAAGTAACAGTCATGTGTGATGTAATGGTGTTCTCCAGGATTTTATATCTGTGTGGTGCACGTGTGTGTGTGTGTGTATGTGTGTGTGTGTGTGCAGAACATATTCGACTTGATTTAAGCATTAAGATGGATGGAGGGAATTAAAGAGCTAGAGATATAAACTGTTGAGCTTTTGTTGACATTTTATCAAGTTACTTGAGAAGCTTGCTATTGGCTTCCTTGTTTTCAGCAAAGTATTAAATATTCACTTCCCGAGTTCTGCCTTTATGTCCCTTTTCTTCAGAAATTTATGACTTGAAGATTAGGAATGAAAGGTAGAAGGGTAAAATAACTGTAATTTACTTTATTTCTGTCCTCTCTGTTCTTAAACTTGTATATTGCCTCTTACAGTCCTGAGGTGCTGCTGTTGCTTCCTTTGATCATTCGTTTACCTGTCTCCAAGGTTTTTGAGCCCCTTCGTGCACTTCTGTGACTGTGCTTCCTCCATTGAGCTCGGAGTTGCTAGGAATGTTCAAGTACACATCTGAGAACTAGAAAGCAGCCTCTAGTGGTCCTCTGATGCTCGGTTGTGTGGTACTTTATAACTCCAACTCTCGAAATTGCTTGAACCAGAATGTAATATTCAGAGAGCATGTATTGATCACTGGCTTTCCAAGTGCTCTACTCTTTGCTATAGCTACAAAGCTGAACAGTTTCAGTACTTCACAAACTCAGGGTCTGTTCCAGGGTGGTGAGTGGTCAGGGATCACAACATCTCATGTGGTGTGAAAAGGAAGAACAGGACCCACAACATGGGAGTGAGACACCAGATAATACATTGGACAAGATTTCCTTGGGGCAAAAAAACATCAGCACTAAGTCCTAAAGAACTGAAAGTGTGTTAAGAATTAAATCTGAGGTGACAGAGGATAAGATGGTGTGCATTCCAGGTAATAGGAAACATAAACAAAACCTTGAAACCTAGTTCTTTTAGAAATAAACAAGTTCCAGAAATTGTGTCTTTCCAGAAGTCATCATTAGGGCTTTATCAAAGATGATGCTTAAAAGGCAAAAAGTCCTGTAGTCACATTAGGAAACTTAACAGAAAAAAATAAGTGCAAAATGAGGTCTCATATAAAGCAACATCTTAAATGCTCATTTATCTCAGGTGAACGAGATGTTGCCATCAAATGGAAAAATCATTCTGCCATGGAAAAAACACAGCGGGTTATTTGGAATCAATGCACTGTGATAACATGAAACTCACTATTATGTTACTAAGGGGATTTATCATCATTTAACCAGAGCTGCTCATTATCACAGACCCTACGTAGGGCCAGGATTCCATTCAGATATCTAAAGAATTAAAGAGAGATCACAATGAAGCAAGTAAGAGAAAG
>PVIR01028121.1:0-22204 GCA_004026965.1 Petromus typicus
TCAGCACACTCGTGGCTCTTCTCATCCTCCCCATGCAGCCTGTCAGGTATCTCCATCTCTGCATTGATTTATGGCGTCCCTACCGATCTCCTCTGCTGGGTGCAAACTGACCTTAACGACTTACTTCTAATGAACAATTTGCAGCAGAAATGACACTGAATAACATGGGAAACTGGATTGGAGATCAGCAATTGTTTTTTTTTTTTTTTTTTTTTTTTTTTTTTTTGTGTGTGTGTGTGTGTGTGTGTGTGTGTGTGTGTGTTTCCTAGAAAAGTCTAGATTGTAAAATATTTTCCACTTTGCAGGCCATACTGTGGAGTTGCTGTTACATCTCTGCAGCTGGGTTACTATAGCTTGGAATGGACAGACACAGTGTACAAACTGGCTTGTCTGTCTTCCAGCTAAACCCTACTTGGAAAATTAAGTGTGAGGTCCAGTTTGACCCACAAATCATGGTTTGCCCATTCATGGGTGAGGCTCTTCTGCTCTCTCTTGGGGTCTCCACATCTAGTTATCCTGAGGTCCCCATAGTATCTACGAAAGAAGAAAACATGGAGGTAGCAGGTGATGCCCAAGGAGCCATCAGAGCCCTCCCTTCCAGATATGTGAGGGACGGGCTTCATATGAATGTAGCTCAGGTGCTTTCAGAAATGTGTGAGTGAGGATGGCTTAGGAAAGTGGTAAGCAATACTGCTTAGTAAGTGGTACCTCCAGGTAAGCAGTACTGCTTAGTAAGCAGTACTTCCAGGACTGAGACTGAGGGTGATGATGACAGTCATGACAATACAATGGCTCTTCATGGGTCATATGACCTGGACCTGCCCTGTCAGTATGTCTTAACTTCCCACCAAAACAATTTGATCATGGCTGGACATAAGACTCAGCTTTCATTCAACAAGACTTACCTCCTTGTTCTTAATAATAAGGAGGAATGCAGAAGCTCTATATTATTTTTTGTACTATTTCTGTACAAATTGCATATAAGCATATAAGCCTATGGTTCCTGGTAGTCATTTTGATACCAACTGCCCAAAATCTATATAAGACAATAATCGTAAGGAGAAATGCAGGACCTATTAGTCATAAGAATTATTTGGTTACTGGTATTTGCTTCTGAGGAATAAGCATGTATATTTAAGTAATGAAAGACAATTGTTTAAACATACATCATCTATATCTATATTTATATATCTTCTGATGAATCTATCAGGTTGATAGATTTTAACAAAATGAGTACAATATGCAGCCAGTAATTAAATAAAACAAAGTTTGCAGCTATTTTAACCCCCTCCTTTTTTCCTTTCAGGTATTCTCCAAAGTTAAATACACATCACTGTAGTTTAGGTTTTGAAGGCCTTTGAGGCCTGTGAGGTGAAGGCTGGGTCCCCTAGCCATGGCGCCATGGGGAGGAAGTGAAAGCCTTTGAGTGATGGGGCCTCATAGAAGGAAGTTGATTGGGGGGTCATGCCCTTGATGGGAGCCTCATCTCTTTGTTTTCTTTCTTTTGTTTCCTAGCCACCATGAAGTGAACAGACCTCCTTTACCATAGATTCCCACTGTGATGTAGTGCGCTATCTTAAGCCCAAAAGCAGTATGGCCCACCAACCATGAATGGAGATCTTTAAAATTTTGAACCAAAATAAACCTATCTTCTTTTTAAAATGATTACCTCAGATATTTTGTCATACTGATGGAAAGCTAACACAAGCATATATTAGGTTTTGGTACAAGATGCCAAGTGTAATATGTACTCTTTTGCATCTGATTTTTTTCACTCAAGATTTTGCTCATATGATTTTTCTACCATTGCACACAGACCTAGGTTATCTATTATTCCAGCTGTATAATTCCCTATTGTGTAACTATTAACACAACTTACACAACCCATTCAGCAATGATGGACATTTCTGTGGTTTTTTCTGTTTGTCATAGTTAATGTCATGAGTATTCTGAAGCATGTCTTTCCATTATATATGCATTGAAATATATATATATATATGTGTGTCTGTGTGTGTGTGTGTGTGAGATTGAATGAAGGATATCTATGAGAGTGAAATTCTTGAAATGTGTATGTTGGGTTTGATTAAATATCGCTAATAGTTTTCAACTGTGAATATTCTACCAACAATATGTAAGACTTCCAATTAGAGTGGACCCTTGATTTATGAACTCAATTAATTCTCAAGGGCTGGTTGTAACTCAGGTTGGTCAGTGAAGGTTCAGGTTCCTCTACACAGCTTTCAAAGTCTCTCTCTTGTATACAGCAGATCTCAATATCCTTAGAAAGACATGGACCCAGGATTTCCTCAATTAACCCCACACAGGAAAAGTTGTAATGCTCCTTCTAGAACTCTTTTAAGTTAAATATGTATTGGAGATTGTTTGGAAGTACAAGCAGCCAGCATTTGGGGTGTAATGTAATACCTTGGTCATAAGTTAAAATTAAAATTCTGAACATAACACGCATGGTATATATGTCAGGCCAGTTATATCTCAGAAATCCATTGTACTTCACTTTCCTATTCTTGTGGTTAAGGTTTTGATGTCACCCAAAGTCTCATGCAATCATAGGTAGCTTTTTCAGAGGTGGCTGAATCTAAAGTGTGTGACGTGAGGATTAAGGGTGTGGGATTACTGAACCAATACACCAGTTGGTTTGACACAGCTCTAATCTCAGGGGTAGGCATAAAATAAGAAGGGTAAGGGGGTGCTGTTAGGGTTCTCTTTTTGCTTTTCCTACTGTGTAGGCAACATGAATTGTTTCTCTTCTGCAAAATCCCTCTGCCTTGGAGACAGTGGATTATGGACTAAAACCTTTAAAATTGTGAACTAAATAAACCCTTTTCTCTTTTAACTTGGGGTGTTGAGTATTTTGTCTCAGCAGTGAGAGAAAGGTAACTAAGATGCTGATCAACAGTGAATATTTTTCATGGCAATTATTCTGGTAGAGGTTGTATAAAACTGCATTTTGAGATTGTGGTTTTAATTTGTATTTCTCAAATGACTTATGGAATTGAGCACCTTTTACTTATGTTGTCTGACTATTTTAATAATACTGTCTTTTGTGAAGTGTTCAAGTCATTTGCCAATTTATTTTAAAGAATTCTTTGCAAATTCCAAATATGTGTCCTTTTGGAGTAAATGTAGGCATGCTCATATATTTTTTAATGTGGGCATGAATGGAGAATCCTTTTACTTAAAATTATAGCTTTTAACAAAATATAGTTTGACTGAAACATTCAGCTTGGACAGCAGGGTAGTTGCTCACTTGCTGTTCCACCAAGGGGAAATTTAAGACAGTCTCACTTGATTGAATATAGCTCAAAATGTGGCTAACTGTCCAAAGTAGACCATTGTTCTGAGCTACGCTTTTGTCAGGCATGGGGTGCAGTTCATGTCCCTTCCACTGCTGAACATGAAAACTAGAGAGGAAGGGTTATTTAATTTGAAATGGATGGTGTGTCTGAGTTCTCTGAATTTTCTGTTTTCCCTTTAAAATTGGTTACACTAGAATGCACTGTATTGCCCTGCATTCCTCCTGTGTCTACCACCCGATCTGAGCTGCTCAGGTGGGTCTTCAGTGATCTCTCACAAGTCCACACAAAGCCACCAGGGCCTTGCCAAGTGTACTGTAGAAAAGCAGATAGTGAGACCCTGGGACTCAGATTCTTCAGAAATTGCTTAGTCTTTGCGGGAACTTACAAATTCTTAATATTTTTTTCATGCTATTATTAGCAAACCATAAATCAAATGTACTACTCGCCATCAGTGAGGAAAAAAATCCTTTGGACTCCCTTCTGATATTTACTCCCTCTTCTAAGTGAAGCGTGTAACTTGAACATTGAATCATCCTGTCTCTACACAGTCTTCAAATTTATTTACCCTTTAAATTCACACTGGTACAGGTGTTGATTGTCAGTTAATAAAGTCAATAGTTAAGAGATTGAGAAGATATAGAAATTGAAAGATCAGATAAATGACAGTTCTAAAATAAATATGCATCAATATATAGACAACATCTACCTGGGGTTTGTTAATATTTTAACTTTTTATATGTAACATGAAATGAAAGTATAACAGACTAAAGCACAGGAAATGTTTTGCTCACTTTCATTATTTGTAAAAAGATCTCATGCCAATAATAAAAACATCTGTTAGGTTTGACTTGTCCTCCATATAAGTACAACAGTGATAGAGCAATAACTTTTAACCCATCCAGCATAGGAACTTAGTTTAACTCTTCTCCACATGTGGCCACTGTCTTAAAGTCAACAGGAATGAGTTGTCACAAGGTGTATGATGACTAATTTGAAGGATGGGAGACACAAAGGATTCAGTAAGAGCTATTCACTCTTCTTCAACCACTTTGAAAAACAAAAACAGACCAGTATCCAATTGCATCTTCAAACGCTTTTGAAGGTTGACGTACTCTGTGGAGATCACTTTACCCATTTGGCTGTACTGATGTGGTCTGTAGTTTGTCAGGAGTGACAAAGCTGTATACCACTGAGAAAGAGGAATATTGATCAGCTTACAAGAACCTGCCAATCTGGATATCTGGTCCCCTCTGAACAGCTGAGGACCCTTTCTTTAAGACAGTAGCTGACTGCTTTGCATCAATAATTTGATAGGAGACTTTCTGAGATGCAAACTTGCTTCCCTGCAGCAGCATTTGTCTTCCTACTGCCAGCACAACTCGGTAACCCAGCTACAGTTGATTTAACTAAGGTTTCTCAAGAGTAAGAATCAGAATTACTCACCAGGTTACATAACTGTATGTGAATAAAGTCAGAAAACATTAAATAAATTTTAAGCATCTGAAATAGTTATCCAATGTGGATGTATTGTGATAAGAGTTTGGAAGCAATTGTCACATCTAAATTTTGAAAAAAAAATTTAAAACCTGGTATCACATTTATAATTAAGGATTCAAAGTACTATGATAGAAATAGTATGATCAGTGACTTTTACAGCAGTAAGGAAAAAGTAAAGCTGCAAACAAAGTAATGGAAATATTAGAGATTAATGACACTGTCAAAAGTAACAGTAATATTGCCACTTATACATTTGAAAAAACTTCAGTTTAGATCAATTTTATCTGCTGTATGGTTAGGTTGACCAAATAATACTGTATATTGATTCCAAAAAAGAATGCCTTCGGTGATTTGACTAAAGTCTTTCTAAAAGCAGAGCTAGTCCTCATATCAGTCTCTAACTTCCTTGTCTATTTATACAGCAATGAAAACATGTCAAAACCACAAATGAAGCCACTAGAGAATTGAGATAGACTTTGAAAAAGAAAGTTATCATTGGCTTTATTTTCAATGAATTTGGAATAATACCATTTTAAAATATTATTTGATTTACTTTGAGTCTATGCACTTTGCTGGGGCTCCAAAATTTACAACTTGGAATTGTACAAGATATTAGTTATTGTTCTGATTTTTCAGGTAATTTGCTAAAACAAGAACATCTGTTCATCACTACATGAAACATCAATGCCTGTGAACAAACATGTACACTAACAAAAATATCTCAAAGGCCAGGGAGTTAGCTCAGTGGTTCCGGCGCCTACCTTGCAAGTGCAAGGGCCTGAGTTTGATCCCTTGTAACCACATATAATAATGCTGGGCATGGTGACTCACACCCACCAGCAATCAGAACCATATACCACAGTGCCGGGTGTGGTGGCTCGCACCTGTAATTCCAGTATTCGGGAAGCAGAGGCAGGAGGATCACTGTGAGTTCAAGGCTGAGCTCAAAGCCAGCCTGAACTACATAAAAGCAAGACTTTGTCTCAAAAGAAAAAAAAATAATCTCAAAAGAACTTAAAGAATTTAGTTTCTAATGCTATTCCCCGATAAAATGAACAAAGCTTCTTGGGAAAATGCCGATTGCAGGACAGGAATAGGAGACAGGATGAGCCAGAGCGTCCTGCAGTGCCACAAAGTAAAATACTGCCCACCCATAAAAAGCAAGAAATCCCACTAAGATAAAAATTTAGTCAAAAGAAAAGTGGAAGTACTCACAATCGCCAAAATCAGGATAATTTAACAAACAAAGCATATGGTTCTGGACAACCCAAAACAGAAAATAAATATCTGTGTATCCATACTTAGGAATTGAATAAATAAGTGAATGAGAAAGAATAAACAAAACTCCAAGCTAGAAAAATTCCAAATAGTTTATTTGGATACTCTCATCAAGGAGACATAGCACAAATCTCTGTCTCATAAGTGTGAGTTGCACATAATCTTTTTTAAAGATTTGGCAAGTGAGGAAAATAATTTTATAGTGGAGAAACCTGACAAACCTACTTCTGCCAGGTGATCAAGGTGAACATCATTAGTAATAAGTCACATTGATGTCAAGTGTCCTTGATATGATCCAATACAAGTGGCTCTTCACATCCATAACTGTACTTCCAAAAGCCCATAGTCCCAGTCTAATCATACAAAAGATATCAGGCAAAGTCCAGTTAAAGGACATCCCATAAATACCTGGCTAGTACTTCTCATAACACTCAAAGTCATCAAAATCTTAGCTGAGAAATTTTTAGCTAAGAGGAACTTTAGAAGATATGACAACTATAAGTAATGTAGCATTTGTCTAGGATGGTTTTTTGTTTGGTTGTTTTTTTGTTTGTTTGTTTTTTGAGACAGGGTCTCACTTTTGTAGTTCAGGCTGGCCCTGGGCCCAGCCTCAAACTCACAGCCATCCTCCTGCCTCTGCTTCCCAAGTGCTGGGATTAGGTGTGAGCCA
The DNA here is from genome assembly GCA_004026965.1 of Petromus typicus. Classification (NCBI taxonomy): domain Eukaryota; kingdom Metazoa; phylum Chordata; class Mammalia; order Rodentia; family Petromuridae; genus Petromus; species Petromus typicus. The sequence continues at coordinate 6,763 of PVIR01028121.1, forward strand.
CCATGCCCAGAACTGTGGTATGTGGTATTGATTGCTGGTGGGTGTAAATTTCCACAGCCAGTATTGTTGTATGTGATTACCGGGGATCAAACCTGGGCCCTTATGCTTGCAAGACAGGCGCCAGAACAACTGAGCTAAATCCTTGGCCCTTAGGATGGGTTTTTTAATCAAAAGATGGACAGTAGTGTTGCCGATTGACATAGGGACCACTCTCAAGGTCAAAGGGCCTTTGAGTTAGGACACCCTAGGGCTTGCAGGTACCAAAGGGAGTTGGTGCATCTGCCAAAGATCCCAAGAGTCTAGAAATCTCATAAATGCAGGGGCTGGGGATTTAGCTCAGTGGTTCCAGCACCTGTCTTGCAAGTGCAATGACCCGGGTTGGATCCTCGGTAACCACATACCATGCTGAGTGTGGAGACTCATGCCCAGCAGCAACCAGTACCACATACCAGAGTGCAGGGCATGGTGGCTCACACCTATAATCCCAGCATTTGTGAGGCAAAGGCAGGAGGATGGCTGTGATGTGAGTTTGAGGCTGAGCTCAGGGCCAGCCTGAACTACAAAGTGAGACCCTGCCTCAAAATAAATAAATGAATAAATAAAATCTAAATGCAATAGTTTATTGAGCATTTATCACATTTACAGCAAGATAGAAGGGATCTCACCCACAGCCTAAGCTGGAAGCTGCAGGCAGCCAATAGCTTAGGATCTTTCTTTGATCTGGCCAACATGCAGTGAGAAGTTGGAGGGAGCCCAGCAGGCAGCACTGGAACTCAGCAATTCGGAGACTGAGCACGGGAACTCACAAAGATCCAGAGAGCGGTATAGCGGGGGAGCCAGTTGGGGCATTCTGGACAGGCAGAGCGACCATCACTCAGAGTTGAAAATCTCCAGCGTTAGATCTGGGAAGAGTGGTATCCAGAGCACAGGCTACAGCATGAAGCCAAAAGACTGGCGACGAGATGCTATGTGGTTTGTTACAAACATGTACTAATCTTACAATGGTGTAGACTTAACATATGGTAATCCTATGGTTATAAAAATATATTTTTATTTATGATAAAAATATTTTTGGGAAACATATTTTAATAAATTTCTTGAAAGCATTCATAAGATTTTTGGCATACAGGCCACATGAATTACCACAGATAAACCAGTTGTATGCAAGCAAGGAATATAGCAAGCAAGCTAGTTTAGACCCAGAAAGAGAGTGCAGAACAAGACAGAAGCATAACATGGCTCCTGCCCTGCTCACTTCAAGTAGGCAAAAATTAATGAAGTCTGAATAGAGTATGGGATTGACTTAATAATGGCAATGTTATTAATAATAGCATACCAGTAATGTAATATAATTATGTGTTTTATTCATTAGTTGTGACAAATGTGCTGATATAAGATATTACATAAGAGAAGGGTAGAAAGTAAATGGGAATTCAAACATTATCTACAACTTTTCTGTAAGACCACATCTATTTCAAAATAAAATACTTTTTTAAAACTTAATATTTCAAAGTAGAAAGTTCCAAATATTCACTGTTCATTGTTCGCTTGGAAAAGTAAACTGATCAGAAGTTAAGTTCATTTATTCATTAATAAAAATTTATCTGTTAATCATTTTATTTGTTCATTAACTGATACCCTTGGTTATGTAACAATTATTCCTGCATTTCTACTCGGCGGTGGGATAGTACCACATCACAGGGACCTATGACCTGATACGGACATCTTCTCTGTTCAGAGAGATCCCCATCCCCTGAGAAGTTGTTGTATCATGCAGGATAGTCCAGAATTCTAGGCCAGTATAACAGACTACTCCCATTTGTTAAAATTTAGCAAAGAAATATCAAATAGGTAGTAGCTATTCAAAGATATTGTGGATGGAGAATTTCTTACAACTGGATTCTGCTTATGGATTATGTTGCCTGGACTAGTCTATGGAAAATTCTTTGATACCTTCATGTTTCTAGACTGTATGGTCTCCCAGTGAATTGTAATGTTGCTCAGCTTATAAATATTACCTGTCCTTGGTGGACTGTGACATTTCCTGTTTTATGATAGTGGCCAGTAACTGGGCCATTTTCAGAAGCTCATTTTTGACTGCAACATAATTGAAGGGTAGCTGATCTCATTTCCTAAGTCCTATATATCAGAATAAATTATTTAATTATTCTCATGGTTGCTCTGCCTCTGCACATGCTGATCATCAAATTTGTTTTCTATTATAAGATACATTCAAAGCAAAAGTCAAAGTTCTGGATGCATGAGGATATCCACTCCTTTGTAATGACCAGTATTGGTAAAGGCTGACTAAAAATATTTCCTCCGTGTGATGATCTACTGCCCACCCCCCAAGCCTGCAGAAATAGCACACAGCATAAATCTGTGTTTTCTGAAAATATCACATTACATTCTTGAGGACATCAGCATGGAAATGATCTCTGGTGTAAAATCTATATGAGATATATGAAACTCCCTACAAGGAATATTGGATTATTGTACTCTGTAGCTTTGAAAACCATCTTTCTTGGATGGCACCAGAAAGCTTCAATATACTTGCATGAATTATAAATGATACCCAGTACTCTTGTTAAAGTAGCTACAGGATGCTTTTTTAGGAAAGACCCTTCAGCCTGTGAATGTTATTATGCATCTATCATGCCATAGATTTGCCTTTGGAATATTTTCATATTTGAGACAGTTTTTAGTATATTGAACATAGAGTACTCAAAGAATCATTTTTATTTCTTTCTGTTTTTGGTTCCCCCCTACCTTTTAATTCTCAGAGTAATTCAGACATAAATTTAACCTGAAAATGAAGTCACGGCTTTTACACAATTAGTCTGTCTGTAAAGGACGGGAGACAAAACCAACATTGATTCTGAAGTATTAGTAGTTCAGAGTTGTAGGTGCCTTAAAATGAACATCTTTTCTGACAGTAGAACAAAAAAGGTAAAGCACAGAGCAGGGGTTCCAAATAAACATTTTTCTTTTCAAAGACATACTTCGAGCTTAATTCACATTCTTTTGCATATCATTTAAAGTGTTCCCAACACTGCACATATTTCCAAGCTCTTACCATTTTAGCAATTTCCTTTAGTGACAGACTAAATAAATAAATAATGCCTCACCAGTTGGATTCTAGGAACTTAGGTGTCACTTAAAAGCCAATGGAATGACATCTGAGTTCTTAAGAATCCAGTGAATGAAATCCAGTCATTCAACAGAAAAAAAAAAAGAAAGAAATTTATCTTGTTAGTTTATACTTGTTACATTCTATCAAAAATACATTTTAGTACCATCAAATTTTTTTTTCATGAATTATATTAGATCGACATGGTCTAGAACATAAAAGAAGGAGACAAAATATGTGTGATATTGGGATACACACACACATACACACACACACACACACACACACACACACACACACACACACACACATATATATATATATATATATATATATGTTGATTTTCTCAAGATAAAGTATTAAGAGAAAGGGTTTAAATTCTTACCATCTTATGCTGTTAAGAAGGAAATTACAGAGTGACATCAGACTTTGAAGTAGATAGAGGCAAGATCACTGGACAGTAAGTCCAAAGAGTACAAGTTTTAGTCTATTTTCTGGGTTCACCTATTTGTGTAAGTTATCCAGCTTCTTGATCTACAGAATTGTTACCTGTTATATTTCTTGTAGACTGGCTGTGAATGTTTGAATTTTATAAAGATTCTGTTGAAAGGGGCCTAGTAATCATTTCAGAGTCCAAAGCTTTACTAAAAATTAAGAAACTTTGTGATTCGGTGTTAGAAATGTATTTTAAAAAATCAAAAGAATAAATGTTAATACATAAAAAATGTATTGTGTGAATTTTCCTCTCTGCTGTGTGATGTGCCTGATAGTCACTTTATAATCACTCTCATCTTTATGACAACCAAAGACTGAACAAAGTGACAATGAGTGACTTGGACCAATTGGAGATTTGAAATCATTCATTTCAAGACAAAGATTTTCCTGGGCAAAGAAGCATCCTGAAATCAGGAGCCATAAAGGATGAGAGAGAATCATAACCTAGCACTTACCCGGAAGTCAAGACAGTGATCAACTGATCTGATAAATTGCTGGATGCTGAATGTGTAAGCTTGAGAATAAGTTGTTGTCTTGGGCTGGGGACTTAGCTCATTGTTTCTGGCACCTGCCTTGCAAGTGCAAGGGCCTAGGTTCAGTGTCTGGTAACCACATACATGGTGCCAGGCGTGGAGACTCACATCCAGCAGCAATCAGTACCACATACCACACTGTCAGGCATGGTGGCTCATGCCTGTAATCCCAGCACTCGGGAAGCAGAGGCAGGAGAACTGCTGAGTTTGAGCCTGAGCTCAGGACCAGCGTGAACTACCAAGTAAGACCCTGTCTCAAAACAACTAAAAAAATGTTGTCTTAAGGAGCTCTTATACTTTTATGTGTTTTATCTTTAGGAAGCTCAGCAAATAGTGATAGCTTTAGGAAAGTTCTTATATTTTGGTCCATTGAAGAGGAAATACACCATTTTGAAATATTCCCAGAGTATTTTTGATAACATGGGCTTAGCTTTTCAAAGAAATATCTTTACTGGAACATTACTGACCTGGAAGAAGCAGAGATTGTCCGACATATCTCCCTATATCACTTAAGGAAAAAACAATGAAAGGCTGAAAAACACTTTCAAGGGACACATAGCCTTGAGCCTAAAGCTTGAGATTTAATCATTAGTTTACGGAATTCTTCCATGCCCATACCTTACTAACATGTCAACAGGACTCTGAAAGTAAAAATTGATTACAATGAAAGGGAATGGAAACACAGGATCTGTTTGAGAAGGAGTTCTTACAAAAACACAGCAGGGAAGGAAACAAACAAGGGTCCCAGAAGAAATAGAAGTCTCTCACATCTGTTGCTATCTGAAGCACAACACAACACTACACAGATTGGCATGAAATGTCATGTTAAAGACCTGATTTCCTCAGTCCCCATGACCTGACACATCATGTTTGACTTCAAACTATAACAAAAAATCATGAGGATCACCAAAAGGAAAGGAAAAACACAACCTGAAGATAAAAGAAACATCCAGATTAGCCTGAGACCTGACACAAAAATTGGAATAATAAGATATAAATTTTAACTGTAGTGATGCTGAAGGCTGCAATTGAAAAAGAAGACAGCTTTCAAGAACAAATGAGTAATATAAGGAGGGAAAGGAACATTCTATGAAAAAATCACAAGGAAGTGATGGACATCAAAAATTCTGTAACAGCAATGAGAAATATATTTCCTGAAATCATCATCAGCCTGGCTCTGGATAAATGAAGAACTAGTAAACTTCAGGATACATCAGTGTAAACTTTGCAAACCAAAATGCAATCAAACACAAAATACTGATGTTCTGGCCAACAATAAATAACATACATGGCACTAGTTTCGTAAGATTATATATCTTAGTGACATCACAGCCAACTTAGTTTGTGTAAGTAAACTCTGTGATGTTTGCACTATGCTAAAAATCATCTAATGATACATTTCTTGGGAAGTTTCATGAAGGTTAAGCAGTGCATAACTGTATAAAGACAAAAAGAAATTAAAAACCAAAAGACCTTAGAATAGTGATAGATCATTTAGGAAAGTAAAACATGTGCAACTGGAATACTAAAATGGAAAGAAAGAGTAGCAGAAAAAATATTTGTCCCTTAGTATTCATAGGTGATTAGTTCCAGGACCCTTGTGAATATAAAAATCTATGGATACTCAAATTCTGTATATAAAATGGCTTAGTAATTGCATACAATCTACATATATTCTCCTCTATATTTTCTGTCACCTTTAAGAGATTTGTATATCTAAATAATGAAATATTATGTAAATAGCTATTGTACTGTATTTCAAAGGAAACAATGACAAGACAATAAAGGATGTTCGATGTGATTTTTTTTTCCAAAATTTTGATCCCCAGTTGGTTGAATTCATGGATGTGGAGCCCACAAATATGGAGGGCTGCCTGTTTTATGTTCAATGATTTTCCAAAATTAATGAAAGACACCAAGCCACAAATCCAGACATCTCAGAGAATAATAAACAACATGAATATCAACACCCTACATCTAAGCATATAATGTTCAATTGGAGGAAATCTAAGACAAAGAGGTAATGCTAAAAGAAGTTGTAATTACGGAGAGGCACTGACGTAAAAGAATTATACTGAATTTCTTTTCAAAAACTATGCAAACAAGTAGGGTATTTAAATGCTGAAGAAAGAAACTAGTAGGCCAGGGATTTAGCTCACTGGTTCTGGTACCTATCTTGCAAGCACAAGGAGCAGTTCAATCCCCCAGGAACCACATACAATACTGGGCATAGAGACTCACGCCCAGCAGCAATCAATGCCACATACCACAGTGCCGGGTGTGGTGGCTCACGCCTGTAATCCCAGCATTCGGGAGGCAGAGCCAGGAGGATTGCTGTGATGTGAGTTTGAGGCTGAGCTCAGGGCCAGCCTGAACCACAAAAGCAAGACCCTGTCTCAAAAAACCTTAAAAAAAAAAAAAAAACCTGCCCCCCAAATTTAAAAACTCACTTCTAAAGTGGGCACGTGAAATGAACAGACATTTTTCTGATGAAGAATTAAAAGCTGCAAAGGAACTTATGAAAAAATGTTCAACATCTCTGCTCACAGATGCACACAGAGACAACAACATTTAGATTCTTTCTCACCCCACAAAGAATGGCTGCTATCAAGAAGTCAACCAGCAACAAAGCTGGCCAGGCGTGGGGAGGAAGGAACCCTTCTCCACCATTGTTGGGAATGTAGACTGGTGCAGCCACTGTGGAGATCAGTGTGGAGTTTCCTCAAAAAACTAGGACTGCCCTTACACTCTTTCCTTTTAAATATTTTCTAAGGGTAAATAATGGGAAAATGAAAGTGGTAATAAAGAAAAAAGAAAACAAAGATTATGCGTATAGCGGGCAGGGGATGCAGGGTGGGGGAAAAAGGGGAAAAATGAGAATCAATTCATGTCATATTCTGGTACAAACTCTTAATGTTGAATGCGATTATCATGTGTATTCATAATGTACCCATAAAGATAATTTTTTTAAAAAAACTGGTATTAGAGGACCCACTTGACCCTGCTATTTCTCTGCTAGGTCTATACCTGAAAGAATTAAAAGCATCATATCACAGAGACAGGTGCACACGTTTATAGCAGCACAAGTTTATTTACTTTATTTATTTATTTATTTATTTATTTATTTTGAGACAGGGTCTCATTTTGTAGTTCAGGCTGGCCCTGAGCTCAGCCCCAAACACACATCACAGCAATTCACCTGCCTCTGACTCCCAAGCGCTGGGATTATAGGCTTGAGCCACCACACCCAGCATTGTGGTATATGGTACTGATTGCTGGTGGGTGTGAGTCTCCACACCCAGTATTGTTTGTGTTTACCAGGGAATTGAACCCGGGCCCTTGCACTTGCAAGACAGGCACCAGAACCACTGAGCTAACTTCCTGGCCCTAGCAGCACAGTTTATAACTGCTGAGTCTTGGAAAAAGCCCAAATATGCATTAACAGGGCATTAGAGAAAAAGATGTGTGTGTGTAAAATAAAATCAAGTATTACCGAGGTACAAAGAAAGATAAATTAGATATATGTATATTTAAATGGATGTACCTTGAGGACATACCAAAAAGCCAAATGAATAGATATGTAAATTATGTATCTTTTATCTAGTGTGATGAATTGAAGGTATAAATGAGGTCCAGAATGTGAAATAGGAAAAAAATGTTCAAAGGGGGGAGGTCAAGAAAAATAAGAAAGGGGGTTGTGGATTTAGCTCAGTGGTCCTGGCACCTACCTAGAAAGTGCAAGGTTCCTAGTTTTCTCCCTGGTAACTACATTCAACAATGCAGGGTGTTGTGACTCATACCCACCAGCAAACAGTACCACACACCACAGTGCCAGGTGTGGTAGCTAATGCCTGTAATTCTAGAACTTGGGAGGCAGAGGCACGAGGATTACTATGAGTTCAAGGCTCACCTGAGTGACAGAGTGAGCACAGAGACAGCCTGAAATACAAAGCGAGACTCTGTCTCAAAATAAATAAATAAATAAATAAAAAGTTTTACTTAACCTGTTTTGCAGCAGGTTTAGTGTATCTCTTTTAATTCTTAGATCTCTAATCCACTTTGATTTTACCTTGGTACATGGTAAAAGAGATAGGTCTAGCCTTCAGCAAGTTAAAGCCCAGTTTTTCCAGCACCATTTGCTAAAAAGGCTATCTTTCCTCCATCAAGGATTTTTGGCTCCTATGTCAAGAATATGATAGTAAAAAAATAAATAAATAAATAAAAGAAGCTTATATATATAGGAGGTGAAGGGTGACAAGGGTTGGGGGAAGGGGAAAAATGCAAATCAAGTAGTGTCATATTCTGGTACAAACTCTCAATGCTAAATGAGATGATGATGTGTATTTATAATATACCAATAAAGATGTGAATGGAAAAAAATTCAATGCCCTCCCCCCCAAAAGAAACAAAGCTTATGTATTTAGAGGGATAGGAGCTGTAGGGAGGGCAGGGGAATGGGAAAAATGAGAAGGATATAGGTACAAATTTTCCATGTTGAATGTGATCATGATGTGTATCTAAAATGTAACAGTATGCTCAGTAAAGAAAATAAGAATTAAAAAGGCAAAATTACAATGAACACTGACAAAGTCAGATTAATAGCAACTACTTCCTAAATCTGTATATCAATAAACTAGATAAGTTAGAAGAAATGAGTAGATTCCTCATTAGGGATATGAATTACCAAAATTCAACCCAAACTATATAAACACAAGTGATTCAATGACAGCCAATGATATTAAGGTAGTAATAAAAATAAAATGTAAATGCACTAACTAAGAAAATTATGGTCCTTGTGGATTCACTACCAAATGCTACAAAAACTATAGGGAAGATATAATTCCAGGGCCAGGGAGTTAGCTCAGTGGTTCTGGTGCCTGTCTTGCAAGCGCAAGGACCTGGATTCAATCCCTGGTAACCACATACCATACTGGGCGTGGAGAATCACACCAAGCAGCAACCAGTACCACATACCACAGTGCCAGCTGTGGTGACTCATGCCTGTAATCCCAGCACTTAGGAGGCAGAGTCAGGAGGATTGCTGTGGTGTGAGTTTGAGGCTGAGCTCAGGGTCAACCTGAACCACAAAGCGAGACCCTATCTCAAAAAAAAAAAAAAAAAAAAACCTAAAAAAAGATGTAATTCCAGTTATTCTCAAACACTTTAAATCAAAAGGGAAGGAGTACTCCCAAAGTCATCCCTGAAATCTAACATTTCCCTCATTTCAAAACCCTACAAAATCTAAACAAAAAATTAAAACTACAGACCAAGTGCTTTCATTAACAAAGATGCAAAATCCTCAGCAAGATACTTGCAAACAGAATACAACAAATTATCAACAACATTAAACATTATGACTATGTAGACTTCATTTCTCGGATATAAGGATAGTTCACCATATGCAAATCAAGAAATTTAATATACCACATAGAAGGAAGGGGAAAACCACAAGATCATCTCAATGGATAAAGAAAAATCTTTTCCAAAATCCAACATCCATTCATGATAAAAATTCTAAAAGAAATAGATATAGAACCTTATTTTAAGCTGATAAAAGCCATTTTTAACAACCCCCTGCCAACATTATATTACATGAAGAGAAGGTAAAGCTTTTCCACTAAGATTAGCAATGAGACCAGGATGTGTACTATCACCACTCACATTCAAAATAGTATTTGGCATATTAGCCAGGGCAGTCCAGCAAGACAAAGAAATAAAAGGGATATATACAGAAAATAATGTCAAATTGTTACTATGATCCTCTACATAAAAGATCACAAAAATTAAATCAAAGATTCCTAGAATTAATAACCAAACTTCCCAGTTCTGCAGGATACAATTTCAACACACAACTTAATAGTATTCCTCTGCATCAGTAATGGACTCCCTGATAAATAAATTAGGAAAGCTATTCAATTCTCAATAGCATCAAGAAAAATTAAATACTTAGGAATTAACCTAACCAGGGAAGTGAAAGATCTCTACAATAAAAACTACCATAATCTGAAAAAGGACATAAAAGTGGGCATACAAAAATGGAAAGATATAGCTCGTTTCTGGAGATGCAGAATGAATATAATCAAAACAGCCAGACTCCCAAAACTGACATACAGATCTAATGTAACCCCAATGAAAATATCACCAACAGTCATGACAGCTGTAATATTTATATGGAACCAGAAGAGACCTGAATAACAAAAGTAATCTTGGATAATAAGAGGAAATCAAGAGGATTTTAAAACCTACAGTGCTAAAAGTAGCATGATACTGGTGCAAAAACAGACACATGGACCAATATAATGAAGCAAAGGATAGAAATAAAGAATGTTAGTGATACTTAATCTTTGATAAAAGGAGCAAAAGACATTTTGGAGGAAGGGGAGTCTCTTTAATAATTTATTCTGATAAAATTGACTCTTCATATGCGCCGGATTGAATCTAGACCCATATCTTTCACTTTATACTAAATAAAATCAAAATGACCAAAGATATATTTTATTAAAACAGAAATAACTTACTGGAAGATAGAATGGTAAAAATCTTGAAGACACAACCTAGGCAAGGAATTTCTGAACAGAATGCAAATAGCAGAAAAAATAGTACCAAGAATCAGAAATGGGATTATAAATTAAATTTAATTATTAATTATTAAATTAAGTTATTCTGAGCAGCAAAGGAAACAACTAGCAGAGTGAAGAGACAAACTACAGAATGGGAAAAAACATCACCAGCTATGCCTTAAACTGAGGGCTACAATCTAGTAAAGAACTCAGAACAATTAGATGCCCCAAAAATAAGGTAAAAAGAAACTCTTGTACATTCTTGATGGGAATATAAAGTAATAAAACCACTATGGAAATTATTTCAGATAGTATTTAAAAACTAAAATGAGAAACTCCGCTCAACCCAGCTATTCGTCTTCTATTATTTTCATGAAAGTTAAAAAACATCATCTACACTCCAGGCCCATGCCAGAAGAGCACCCAGGGACTGAGGTTAGCAGCAGGTGGCTCAGGAAACGGCAACTGTGCCACCGAATCTGTGTCGGGGTTGGAGCTTACTGGCCTCCAGGCCCACACCGGAAGAGCGCCCAGGGACTGAGTTTAGCAGCGGGCGGCTGAGAAATGGCGACTGAGCCACCAAATCTGCGTCACCAAATCTGCACCGGGGATGGAGCTCACTGGTCTCCAGGCCCACGGTGGAAGAGCACCCAGGGACTGAGTTTAGCAGTGGGTGGCTTGGGAAATGGTGACTGTGCCACCTAATCTATATTACCGAATCTTGGCTGGGTTGCAGCTTACTGGCCTCCAGGTTCACGCCAGCAGAGCACCCAGGGACTGAGGTTAGCAGCAGGCAGGTCAAGAAATGGTGACTGTGTCACCAAATCTGCACCGGGGTTAGAGCTTACTGGCCTCCAGACTCACACCAGAAGAGAACCCAGGGACGGAGGTTAGCAGGCCAGAGTCTGACTTTCTCCACGGCAACTGCAGAAGCACATCCAGTCAGTTTGTATTGGTGATTAGGTGAGCCTGTTGGAAAATCAGCCACTACCACTGCAGCTGCACAGGGCCAACAGCTTACTGGCCTCCAGGCCGACTGCACAAGTGAGCCCAGAGACGCTGTATTGGTGAGCAGGTGGGCCCATTGCAACCTCAGGCAGTGCCATTATACCAGTGCAGGAGCCAGAGCCTTCCTGCCTCTAAAGCAGACAGGAGAAGGTGTTCTGACTGTATTGATTGAGTGCCTCATATGGTGTGCCAGAACTAGGGGTTTTTATTTAGGTCCCAATACAGACTGTAAAGAACAACCCAGGAAACACTGCTATTTTAAGGTTCCTAACAATTAAGAGGAAAGTAGCTTGCAACAAACAGCGCCAGAAAACAGGGTAGGTCAGAGATGAGGAAACACTCAAAGTCTCAGATACAAAGATCCTCACCTCCAGGTAACACAGGGAGAAGGGAAACAGAGAAGTCTGAAGGCCAGTCTCCAGGGTCCTCAGAAATGGTAACCAAAGCAGATCGAGTAAAACGGAAATCAGAACTGATCTCTGAGATGAAAGCAGAGATATTGGACACTGTCAACATGATGATTAATAAAGCTAAAGAGGAAAGCATGGAGCTGATAGAATTCAAGATAGCAAAAGCAATGGAACCTTTTAAACACCTACAAGCAGAAGCCCAGGAAATTAAGAAAGAAAATGAAAGTTTGCCCAATAGAATGAATTTGGCAGAAGATCGAATTTCAGACCTAGAAGACAGGACCTCTAGCAATGAACAGGAAAGGCATAATCTATGGAAAAAAGCAAGCAATAATGAAAAGTCAATCCAACAGCTCCTAGATGATTCAAAGAAGAATAATATAAGATGATTGGAGTCACTGAGGAAGCAGGAGACATTCCAAAAACATCAAAAAGCCATTCACAGAGATAATGTCAGAAAACTTCACAGAAAAAGGTAAAGAATTGGACATACAAATATGTGAGGCATACAGAATGCCATATGCCCATGACATGAAAAAATCTATACCTAGGCATATAATCATAAAAGTCCAAGATTAAAAAAAAAAAGAATGAAATACTGAAAGCAGCCAGAGAAAAGAAGACAGTTACATTCCAAGAGAAGTCCATCAGGATCACAGTGCAAACACTCAATGCAAGAAGAGCCTGGAGTGAAGTCTTCCAAGCCCTAAAGGAAAACAACTTCCAACCCAGACTGATGTATCCTGCAAAACTATCCTTCAAAATTGATGGGGAAATAAGATACTTCCATGACAAAGAACACCTGAAAAACTTCACAAATACAAAACCAGTGCTCAAAAACATTTTAAAGAATATTTTGGTAAAAAATAAGGAAAGTTACAAATCCATGAGGTCTAACCAAGTCAATCCATAGGACCAAACAAGAAACTAATGGGGAAAGGGCAGAAGTAGAATAACACAGCCAAGAACAGGAAAACATGGCAGCACTAAATTTACCTATATTAGTCATAACGATTAATGTCGATGGACTCAACGCGCCAATTAAGAGATGCAGACTGGCAGAGTGGATCAAAAAGCAAGATCCTACAATCTGCTGCATACAAGAAACACACCCAATTCAGAAAGAAACCCATGGACTAAAAGTAAAGGGATGGAAAACAATACTCCATACAACAGGAAACAGCAAGAAAGCAGGAGTGGCGATTTTATCGGCAGACAAAATAGACTTCAAGGAAAAACTGATAAAGAGTGATAAAGATGGACACTATCTTTTAGTTCAGGGAAAATTCCAAGAGACAGAAATCACAGTCTTAAATATCTATGCTCAATATTCTTTTTTTAAAAAATTTTTTAATCTTTATTGGTACATACATAAACGCATCATGATTGCACTTCATAATGGGGATATGCTCCAAATTCTAAGGCACACAGCAATATAAAACAAATATTAATGGACTTGAATAACCAGATAAACTCCAATACAATAATAGTAGGGGACCTCAATACCGCACTGTCACAAAGAGACAGATCGACTGGACAAAAAGTCCATAAGGAAATGCTGGAGCTCAACCAGACTCTTCAGCAAATGGACTTAATAGATGCCTACAGTATTTCACCCTACAAAGTCAGAATTTACATTCTTCTCAGCTGCTCATGGATCATTCTCCAAAATAGACCATGTGTTCATTCATAGAACAGGTTTAAGCAAATATAAAGGGATCGAAGTTATCTCTTGTATACTGCTGGACCATAGTGACCTGAAATTGGAGCTGAATAACAAACAAAAGCCAAAAATCTTCACAAACACATGGAAACTGAACAACTCTCCGCTGACCAACCAATAAGTCACAGAAGAAATTGAGCAGTTCTTACAACTAAATGATAACCCCAGTACAACATGCAGATATTTATGGGATACAATGAAAGCAGTTCTGCGAGGAAAACTCATAGCAGTGAAAGCCTACAATCAGAAAACGGAGCAAGCTCAAATAAACAATTGAATGCTGAACCTCAAGTGACTAGAAAGAGAAGAGCAAAACAAACCAAAGCTCACAATAAGCAAGAAATCATAAGGATCAGGGCAGAAATTCATGCAATAGAAACCAAGAGAACGGTTCAAAAACTCAATGAATCGAAAAGTTGGTTCTTTGAGAGGATAAACAAAATTGATAGACCTTTAGCCAAACTCATTAAACAAAGGAAGGAAAAGGCCCGTAACTATGCTATGAGGAATGAGAATGGAGAAATTACTACTGACCCCGAGGAAGTCCAGAGGATAATAAACACCTACTTTGAAAATTTATACTTTAATAAAATGGAAAATGTAGAAGAAATAGATAGATTTCTAGACACATATGAACTCCCAAAGATGAATAAAGAAGGTATAGAAATATTAAATGCCCCAATAACAATCTGTGAAATTGAAAATGTAGTTCAAAACTTGCCAACAAAGAAAAGCCCTAGACCTGATGATTTTACTTCTGAATTCTATAAAACTTTTAAAGAAGAGTAAGTGCCTCTACTTCTGAAACTCTTCAATGAAATTGAAAGGGAAGCAGGACTCCCAAACTCATTCCTAGAAGCAACCATTACCCTGATTCCAAAAGCAGAGAAAGACCCAACCAAAAAAGAGAACTACAGGCCAATATCTCTAATGAACATTGGTGCAAAAATTCTCAATAAGATCCTGGCAAACAGAATACAGAGAATTATCAAAAAGATTATACCCCTGACCAAGTTGGATTCATCCCAGGGATGCAAGGATGGTTCAACATATGTAAATCAATCAATGTGATACACCATATTAACAGGCTTAACGACAAAAATCATATGGTCATCTCAATTGATGCAGAAAAAGAGTTTGACAAAGTACAACACCCATTTATGTTCAAAATCCAACAGAAGATCAGAATAGATGGTCTGTATCTCAAACTAATAAAAGCTATCTACGAGAAAACTTCAGCCAATATCATGCTAAATGGTCAAAAATTGAAACCTTTCACACTAAGATCAGGAACAAGACAAGGGTGTCCTCTCTCACCACTTCTGTTCAATACAGTTCTGGAAATATTAGCCATAGCAATTAGGCAAGAGAAAGAAATAAAAGCAATAAAGATTGGAAAAGAAGAAGTTAAATTGTCATTATTTGCTGATGACATGATACTCTATCTAGAGGATCCTAAAAACTCAACTAAAAAACTGCTGGACTTAATCGCCAATTTTAGCCGCACAGCTGATTACAAGGTCAACGTTCAAAAATCAATAGCCTTCATATACACAAACAGTAGACCCACTGAAATAGAAATT
>PVIR01028122.1:0-22253 GCA_004026965.1 Petromus typicus
GAGCAGCAAGTAGGGCCCACCTCCCGGCCCTGGTCTCTCACCACCACCCCCTCAGCAGGGAACGTCACCTCTTCGGAGGCCTGCTTCTCCTCTGGTCTCTGGCGCCCCCCTGCGGCCTCTTCTTACCTCCTGTGGTCCTCCTCCTGCCGGGCTGCTCAGAATTGCCCAGATGAAACCCAAGAGGCCTCAGTCAAACCTTTCAGACTCCTGCTTGCCACCTTCCCAAGCCCAAAGGTTGGGCTCAAGCCCACTGAGCGTGAACCCTGTCTCCGCTTCCTGGCCTGGTGGAGTTGGGGAAACATCGCGAGCTAGAGGGCAGGGTTGCTGCGGAGATCGAGATAGTTGTGTGGAAAAACACCCTACTTTCTGCCGGGGGGTGTCCGTTTCGCTCTGAAAACGTTCACGGAGCGCCTCCTTCCACGTTGGGAACGTGACCCTGTCCTGTCTCGAGTTCTCGTTCTCAGAGGGAAAGAAAACCCTCGAATGCGTTAATTTAAAAATGTGTTGTCTAGTCACTAATGCCCTACCCTTTAATCTGTCTTCTTGGACTGATCCACTGTCCCATGTCGTTGCGTCCAGCACAGCTACACACAGCTGGACAGAAATCAGAAACATCCTAGAACAGAGTCGCCTCCACGCCGCCTTCCCTTGGCCCAGAGCGGGCCTCTCAGGCTACTTCACATTCAAGGCCACCGGCCTTGCTCCCACCATGCTGAAAGAGCCCGTGGCGGAGGTCACAGCCCGGCCTGCACCAGGGTCTAACTTCGGAGTCCTCTTGTCCTCCGATTCCCTTTCGTCTTTCCAAGCCTCAGATGCCCATCTGCCAAATGGATGGAACTATCCACTCTCCTCTCTCCCAGGTCCGCTGTAACAATACAAAAAATCACAGCAGCAACTTCGGGCAGAGCAGTGGCAGGTAGGGTGGGGGTGGCCCAGCGCAGCGGCAAAGCCGGGAGAAGCAAACTGCAGCTCCCTTTCGGCTCGGGAGGGCGGCCGCCCCCAGCCCCTAGCCCCTGTCCGAGGCCAAAGGAAAGGGGGCCGCTGCTCGGAGCGGAGCAAGAGGGAAGTAGTGCGCAACGCGCGCACACCGAGGTTACGGGTCACGAAGGCGTCCCCGTGGGGCTGGGACCGACACCACCCAGGGGTCCAGCCGGGTCTTCGCCAACCCAGCCCCGCCTTGCCCAGGAGTCACTCCCGGCGGCCCGCCCCCTCACTTCCTGGCCTGGATTTGCCCCGCCCAACGCGCCTCCACCCGCCCACCCTCCTTCAGTCGCCGCTCTCATTGGCCGAAGCGCACCTGTCCGTCCGTCGGGGGGCGGGGTGGAGAGCAGAGGGCGGGGCGCGGGGCCCAGGTGAGCGCGCGCGGGCGGGCGGCGAAGGAAGGTGACAGCGGGGAGGGCGGGACGGTGGGGGGAGGCGGTGTGGCCAGAGCCTCGGCCCGACGGACAGTCGGAGCTACGGGCCGACTGACGGACTTACCGACAGACATGCGGGCGGCCCAGCTCTAGCCCAGGCGCGGGACTCGGGTGCAGCCATGGAGCAGCGGCTACGCGCTCTAGAGAAGCTGGCTCGGGGCGAGGCCGGCGGCGGCCCAGGACTCGACGGCCTCCTCGATCTGCTCTTGGGGCTGCACCACGAGCTCAGCAGCGCCCCCCTGCGCCGGGAGCGCAATGTGGCGCAGTTTCTGAGCTGGGGTAAGTGGCCATGGCTGAACGCGGGTGGGAGTTAGGAAGCCGGCTCCCGGACCTCTCTACACTCCACCTCCTCACAGTCTCCCACAGGGACGCAGCGCCCCTAGAAACTCCTCACCTAGCTGTGGGCTCTCACACCTGCCGCCCGACCCCGCGCCCGCGCACTCCACCTGCACGCACCCCTTCCTACTCCCAGAGCCCTGGCATCTTTACACGACACACAGTCACACATAGACACACACAGACTTACTCCCAATGTAGATCCCAGACGTATGTGTCCAGTATACTCCTCCACAACGTCATATACAGGATTTTCCAGTTCCAGGTCATATCTCGTGCCCCATGCAGAACACACAGACACAGACCCCCTGCGTGTCACCTAGACTCAGACCTGGTCTGCCTCATTCCTCATTGACACAGACACAGAGACAAGGACCAGGGAAGCTCTCACTTCCCCTTTGCAGGCCAAGGGGCTCCTCCAGCTCCACTACAGGTAACTCGGATATGTAGGTACTGCCTTTTGCACACACCCCCCACCCTGCACACATGTCCACCCCAGCCTGGATCGGGAGCCAACCGCAGCCTTTTTGTGCAAGCTTCTGGCCTGGCTTCCTGACAGGGCCAGGGAGGGGTCCTGGCTGGAGGTGGTTCTGCATCTTTTCCTGGTTGACTCATCTCAATCACTAGGAGTGGTTGGCCTGGGGTGACCTGGAGCCCAGTGTGGGCACTGGCGCCAGCCCGAGGGTTCCCTGGTCACATCTGACTGGGCCATAAGGGAGGACACAGCTATCGGGTCTGGAGGGTGGAGTGAGGTGGGTTGTTTACCCAGTGGGCAGCTAGTATTCCTGGCACTACTGAGCTATGGGCAGGCCCAAGGCTGAGCCTGGCAAGGTTGGGAACCATCCACTAGTCCAGCCCCAAGTTGGGGCCTAGCCCTGGGATGAGGGCAGTCAGAGGCCCTGCCCTTACTGCTTGCCGGTCTTCTTGAGACTCCTGTGTGTTATGTGTGTATGTCTGTGTTGTCACCCCCACTCCCTGTACTGTCCACGCCCACGTGAGTGTTTGCACACACGTGTGTACTCCTCCCTGCCTGCCTCCGGCACCTCTGCCTGGGACCCCACTGTGGGGGCCATCTGTTGACATCTCCTGAGGTAACTCTTAGGGCGTGACTCACTCCTCTCCTGCCCCAACTTGTCCCGGCTCCTTCCCAGAGCCCTTATCCCCTGTGAAGAGGCAAGAGGCCTGGGCATCCTGTCATGCGGGCCTGGATCGTCCTGGTTCTGGGCCTCAGGTCTCAACCCATCTAACTGGTGGGTCACTAACCTGGCCTCAGTTTCCCCATGGAAACTTGTGGCCGCTCCTTGTCCACTTCATACCCAGAGCTGGGAAAGAAACAATTAAAATCTATAATGAGGATTCCACACCACCCCCGCTGCGGGGGTTCTGCCTGATAAACCTGTGGAGCAGCTCTCTGTCCTACCCACAGGCCTGCCCAGCTGAGAGAGTTTACCTCCTGGCAAGGGAAACTGAGGCAGGCTGCCAGACCTGCCCCCCTCCTCATTGGCCATTCCTACCCCTCTCTGCCCCTAAGACTTAATTCCTCTCTCCCCTGGCCATGGCTACTCCAGACCTGAGCATGGCCAAAGAGTGGCTGGAGCGGCCCTTCATGAAGATTTCAAGAGGAGGCTCTTGGCCAGGCAGAAGAGCGGGAGCCAGGGCTCTGAGTGGCAGAGTGGTCAGGCCTGGAGGGCGTCCTCAGTGCTCATACCTTTAGGTGCTGGCATCAGGTGCCAGCTAAAGTTTTTGGCTCTGTTTTAGAGTCTTGGAGGTCCTGGGCAGACTGGTATCTATACCTCTATCCACATCAGGGTTCTACCTGGGGAGCACAGACCCTGTCCCCCAGGGTGCTACAGGACCATTGTCTTCCCTGTCCTCTGGGGATGCCCAAGTCCTCACCTCCAGCCAGGTACCTCTATACCTACAGGGTCCTGGGACCCAGGCCCACAACTCCTGAATGGCAGAGAAGCTTCTCTGGGGACAAGGAATGTCACCCATCCAGTTTCCCAAGACAGGCCCTGGCCTGGCCCTGTTAGGGACCAAGAACTGTGTGTGTGGGGTGGGGAGTGGTTATGGTATTCTCATCTTCCCCAGGGTGACCTGGCCAACTGAGATCAGGCCCCAGGCCGGGAAGGACTACAAGTCCCATCAGCCTCTGGGACAGAGGCTGCATGGAGTCTGGAGATAGGTTTCTAGGGAAGTTAGGGGCCAGAACCCTCACCTTCTACACCCCAGGTCACAGTTGAATGGGCTCCATGTCTTACTTAGCTCCTTTGCTAGGCCATTCCTGGGAAAGCCTCCCTGCTCTGCAGTTCCTGGCTTTGCCCAGGTGAGAGAGGGAGTTGGGGTCCTTGCTTGAGTGCTCTGAGCCCCAACTATGTCCCCTCAGCCACCCCCTTCGTAACAAAGGTGAAAAAGCTACGTCTACAGAGAGATGACTTTGAGATCTTGAAGGTCATCGGCCGAGGGGCCTTCGGGGAGGTGAGCAGAGGGACTGGGGCAGGTGGTGAGGAAGGGGTTAGTGCCCGGCTTGGGCTCACTCCAGTCCTAATGTGGTCTCAGGTCGCTGTGGTAAGGCAGAGAGACAGTGGACAGATTTTTGCCATGAAAATGCTGCACAAATGGGAGATGCTGAAGAGGGCCGAGGTCAGTTTGGGGTCTGGTGGGACTTGGGCATCATGCATGTGGTGTGGGTGCTGTGCTGCTAGCAACAGGGCATGGCAGGACATCAGGCACAAAAGGCCACCCTCAGCAGTCACCCCTCTCCTAGCCCTTCCTCATAAGAGCAAGCTGGGTTGTTCCCACTTTTTGTTTGTTGTTTTGTTTTGTTTGAGAAAGGGCCTTGCTATATAGTTGAGGCTGGCCTGAGCACTGGGATTACAGGCATATGCCACCACCTCTAGTTCCCATTTTCTTTTTGGTAATACTGAGGCCCAGAGCTATAAAGCATGGACTCCGGCTTACCCGAGGATGGAATAGAGCAGAGCTGCACCCACTATCAATCCATCAGCTTGGGAGTCCTCATCCTCTGAGCATCCAGGGGCTCCTGGGCTCTGATCCCACCACCCCTCTCCCTCCTTCAAACCTTTTGCAGACGGCCTGTTTCCGGGAGGAGCGAGATGTGTTGGTGAAGGGGGACACTCGATGGGTGACTACTCTACACTATGCCTTCCAAGACGAGGAATATCTGGTGAGGGTGTTCGGCGGGGTGGGGAAAAGCTTTCCTGGAGATGAACAAGGCTCTCGGGGAGGGACACTGGGGTCTCCTAGCATCTAGAGGCCGCCACTTCCCACCAGCTGCTCGGACTGACATTTCCTGCTTGAGCTCTGGCTGGAAGCTAGCCACCCCAGAGTTGCTGGGGACCCCCCCCCCAAAGTGTCCCGGAGCCCCACAGGACCGCTGTGGGGTAGGCAGGTGTTCTTTTCCCCTTCGTCTGATCCTTGTCCCCACCCACTGACCTGTAGTACCTAGTGATGGACTACTATGCTGGTGGAGACCTCCTGACACTGCTGAGCCGCTTTGAGGACCGTCTTCCACCTGAGCTGGCCCAGTTCTACCTGGCTGAGATGGTGCTGGCCATCGACTCGCTGCACCAGCTGGGCTATGTCCACAGGTGGGCCTCCAAAGCCTCTGCTGCCCAGCTGGCTCACACTGACTGCTCTGGCTGGACCTGGCTGTTGGCCATATGCCCACCCCTGTTTAGGGGACTCATATATGTGCTTCTCTGACCTCTCCTTCCAAAAGATATCATGTAGTGAGGGCTGCCAGTGTACCCATTTTACAGATGAGAGAATCAGAACCTAGCACAGGTAAGCCCCTGGCTCAGGATAGCCCATCTAGTTGGAGCCCAGGTCTGCATGGATGAAATCTGACTCCTGCATCCCTTGCAGCACACCCTGCAGCCCCCAGCGTTCTCCTTCTGGGTCCTTTCTACCAGTCTAGCTTCCTCCTTCTTTCTCCTGGCTGTCAGACTGCTTTCCCTGCTACACGCGTGCACACACATAGCATGTGTGCATGTAGAGGAACTCCTGAGCACACATGCAAAAGGGACCTCTTTTATGTATTTATTTTTTCTAGACAAGATCTTGCTGTGTCGCCTAGGTGGCTGGCCTTGAACTTGCAGCAATCCTGCCCCAGCCTCTTGAGCGCTAGGATTATAGGCATGCACTAACATGCCCTGTTGGGCACATGCCTAAATTACATCCTCGTGCAGGGTCAAGCCCCTCATCTCCCTGCCTTCCCCCAGGGATGTCAAGCCAGACAACATCCTGCTGGACATGAATGGGCACATCCGTCTGGCTGACTTTGGCTCCTGTCTGCGACTCAACAATAGTGGCATGGTGAGGATCTCACCTAGAATGGGAGCCAGGGACGCCAGACAGGCCAAGCTCTCAAGGGGATGGGGGTACCCAGGCTAGAAGAAGGTGCATTAGGCCCCAGGAGGTGGCACTGGGGCTGTCCTGCCCCTGGGCAGTGGAGGTGCCAGGCTTGACGTACGACACCACTGCCCACAGGTGGACTCATCGGTGGCAGTAGGGACACCAGACTACATCTCCCCTGAGATCCTGCAGGCCATGGAGGAGGGTAAGGGCCACTACGGCCCACAGTGTGACTGGTGGTCACTGGGAGTCTGCGCCTATGAGCTGCTCTTTGGAGAAACGCCCTTCTACGCAGAATCCCTGGTGGAAACCTACGGCAAGATCATGAACCATGAGGTGTGGCCACAGGCTCTGTGGTTCACAGGAGGGGATGGGACCCCCATATATATGTGGCTGGAGATATTAGCATGCCAGTGTGGGCCCCAGCTCACCACCTGCTCCCTTCCTTGGCCTACAGGACCATTTGCAGTTCCCCTCTGATGTGCCTGATGTGCCAGCCAGTGCCCAGGACCTGATCCGCCAGCTGCTGTGCCATCAAGAGGAGCGGCTGGGCCGTGGTGGGCTGGATGACTTCCGGAACCACCCCTTCTTCGAGGGTGTGGACTGGGAGCAGCTGGCGACCAGCACCGCCCCTTACATCCCCGAGCTTCAAGGCCCCATGGACACCTCCAACTTTGATGTTGATGATGACACCCTCAACCATCCTGTGAGTGGCAGATGCCACTGCAGGAGGGTGCCACCCTGCTGCTTGTGGGCTGTGGGAACTCCAGGAATCCTTAGAGCAGTTGATGGGTGGGATGAGGCCTTTGGATCCCACCTGAGCCAGCTGACCCACACTGAGCGAGGCTGGACCAATAAAGGCCCTTTGATCCTTGAAGTCATCCCATTAACCAGAATCCGTACGAGGAGGAGAACTCTAGCAGCCCCTGGGAGACCTTAATCACAAGGACTCATGGGAGTTATGGTCCATTTTGGTAGGGCCTATGTTGTCTTCATAGCTGAGCAAGAGAGGCTGTCAGTCCCATGTCCAGGGGACTCTTGCTTCTTCTTCTTCTTTTTTTTTTTGTGGTACTGGGGAATCCAATTTGGGCCCTTGTGCTTCCAAGGTAGGCACAGTACCACTTGAGCTAAATCCCTGGACCTAGGGGGTGGGGTTTAAAGATAGGATCTCTCAGTGTAGTTCAGGCTGGCCTTGAACTCTTGCTGATCTTCCTGCCTCAGCCCGCTTCTTGAGCTTCTTGAGCCTGGAGCTGTGCCTACTGGCTCTGACTCTCCTTCCCTCTCCTTCAGGACACCCTGCCACCGCCCTCCCACGGGTCTTTCTCTGGCCACCACCTGCCATTCGTGGGCTTCACCTATACCCCTGGCTGGTGAGACTATCCCTTACACCTGCTGGGAAGCTGGGGGTGTAGTGGTCAGAACCTGGGAAAGGGGAGAGGATGGTTTCCTGGCACCTCATGTTGTCAGTGTCCAGGAGGACCCGTGGCTGTTCCTCTGGGCCATAGCCCAGCGTGAGGCCCTCACAGCACCTTGCACTATAGGTTTCAAGGCGCTCTGCTGGCATGGTGGTGTACTCCTGTAATCCCAGCAATTGGGAGGCTAAGGCAGGAGGAATGCCACAAGTTTGGGCTAGCCTTGACTACATAGTGAGGTCAAGGTTAGCCTGAACTACATAGTGAGACCCTGTCTCAAGAAAACAAAAACAAAAAGAACCTCCCCAAAACAAAGGCACTGGACTTGGAGTATGAAGTCCTCAATCTATGCCTCTATAAAATGGGCAGGAGGATCACTTGGTCCCATTCATGTGGCCTGCCTGAGGTGGAAGGAAGGGCCTGGAGTGAAATACTGAGGTGTGTGTGGGGAGTCCTTTGAACAGGCCTCATTCAAAGGCCCCTTCACTGGATCCAGAACCTGACCCAGGCCTATCAACAGGCTTCCAAACAGGCCCTGTTACTACCTCCATTGTCCTGCAAGGAAACTGAGGCTCATCCACTTCAGGAGACTCTCTGAGGTTACACAGTGTGAGAGGCCAGGGTGGCCCGGGCTTTCCTGAAGGCAGAGTCTCGCAGCACAGAGCGCAGCCCTAGGCCCGGAGCTGGCTCGGGGTAGGGGGTTTTGAACAGATGCTTGCCTAGATCCAGGACAGATGAGGCTTGTGGGGGTTTCCAATTTATGTTGCTCCTGCCTCCCCTCAGCCTCAGCCCTGAGAGCAGCTCTGAGGTAGCAGCCGCCCAGGGGTGGAAGCTCCACAGTTTGGAGGAGGAGAAGGTGGAGCTGAGCTGGGAGTGCCAAGGTATGAAGGCAGCTGGGCCAGGGCTGTGTGTGGGAGCCTTGGGGCTGCTACTGCAGGCCAGTTACTCACCCATGGGCCCCCTCAGACCATCAGGAACTGGCACGGCTGCAGAAGGAAGTGAAAACTCTGAGGGAGAAGCTAGCAGGTAAGCCACCCCATCCTGGCATGGCCCGTGCCAAGTCCCCCCAGTGCCCAGTCCCTCCTCTCTTTGTGCTCTGTGACCTTGACAAGGAGACTTTATACCTGCCTGTGGAAAATGGGCCTTGGCGAAGGTTCTGTGAGGTGCTGCAGGTAGAGGACCCTGCTGAGGCAGGGTGGTCAGTGTGCATGGACCTCCGTGACTCTTCCTGGCAGAGACGCTGAGGGACAGCAAAGCCTCCTTGTCCCAGAGTGACGGGTCCTCTTCTGATGGCCCAGGCCAAGTCAGTAATCTACAGCGGGAGAAGGACCAGCTCCAGCAGGTAAGGACCAGCTCCTCAGATGAGACAGCACCTTGCACCTTGCACCCAGGACTCCTTGCCACAGAGTCTGGTGCCCTGACCAGGCCTTGTCCTCCACACCCTGGATGCCTAGGAGCTGGCTGAGGCTCGGGCTGGGATGCAGGCGCAGGCACGGGAGCTGTGCCGAGCCCAGAGCCTGCAGGAGGAGCTGCTGCTGAGGCTACAGGAGGCCCAGGAAAAAGAGGTGGTGACAACCAGCCAGATCCAGGACCTAAGCTCCCAGCTGGAAGAAGTCTGGGATGTCAGGAAGGAGGTAGGTAGTGGGAGTGGGAAGGGAGGGGACAGCAGCTAAGCCCAGTACCTGTGAGCCCCAGTGTGGCTAGAAGAGGACTGGGAAGCCGAATTTAAAGTGCTGGGGATACCACAAACCCTTGTGTCTCCCATGTGATTGGTAGAGGCTGACCAAGGTAATTGTGGCAGGAAAACGGCATCTGGGAGCCCACTGTGGCTGTTAGATCCTGCAAGTGTGTGGCGAAGGATGGCAGAGAAGTTGGGGTGGGTAAAGTCTACACTGGCCCCCCTCTGCCCCCATCACAGCTGGAGAGCAGGGTTGCCATCCTGAGCCAGGAGGTGGTGAGGCTCCAGGGATCAGAGCAAAGCCGTGAGAAAGAGTCCTCCCAGACCGAGGTAATGGGGCCTCCCCACCCCCACAGCCCGGTCCCCTGAAACCCTGGGGCCAGGCCTATGTCCTTGTGTGGGTGGTTTGTTGGGACCTGCCCTGACCCCTCTGCACATCCTCAAGACCATCCACACAGCCTCTGAGACCAACGGCACTGGACCATCTGAAGGGGGCACTAGTGAGGCTCAGCTCCTCAAGGAGGTGGCTGCCCTGCGGGAACAGCTGGAACAGGCTTGCGGCTCTGGGTAAGCAGGCAGCAGGGCAGGCAGGACGGGGCCAGGTAGGTACTGCCACGGCCATCACCACCATTACTTCATGACCTCAGCCTTCTGCTCCCCAGGCCCAGTGGGAAGGAGGAGGCTCTGTGCCAGCTGCTAGAGGAGAACCAGAGGCTGAGCCAGGAGCAGGAGCGGGTGAGCACTGTGGATGGCAGAGCACGGGTGGCAGACAAGTAAGGTGCCGACAGGCTCGGGGGACAGGGCCGCTGGGGTCCTGGCTGGCTGGAGCAGGTAAGAAGGTTGGAGACTCATGGGGCTCTGGGTGGTGGGGTACCTGTGAGGAGGCTGACAGGGTTTGGGGCCTCCTGGGCACTGAGCCATCCTTCCACCTGGTTCCCAGCTGGCCAAAGAGCTGGAGCAGGAGCTGCAGAGCAAGCAGCGGCTGGAAGGCGAGCGGCGAGAGACCGAGAGCAACTGGGAGGCCCAGATCGCAGACATCCTCAGCTGGTGGGTGCTGCCAGGCTGAGGGGCCTGGGCGGGTCTGGGTACATGGCCACTGACCCAATGCTCCTCCCCATCAGGGTGAATGATGAGAAGGTCTCGCGAGGCTACTTGCAGGCCCTGGCCACCAAGATGGCTGAGGAGCTGGAGTCTTTGAGGAATGTGGGCACCCAGACAATCACCACTCGGCCTCTGGTGAGCCTCAGATTTGCCCCAGGGTGGGGCGAGGGGCTAGAAGAGCTGAGCCTGGGCCTGCTGAATAGCGTGGGCAGCAGGAGGTACCAGTGGCAGGGAGTGTTCAAGGTGGCCAGACCCAGAGGACACCTTACAGAGGTGCCTTGTGGCTACCAGGACCACCAGTGGAAGGCCCGGCGCCTGCAGAAAATGGAGGCCTCAGCACGGCTGGAGCTACAGTCAGCGCTGGATGCTGAGATCCGAGCCAAGCAAGGGCTGCAGGAGCAGCTGACGCAGGTGCAGGAGGCCCAGCTGCAAGCCGAGCGGTGAGGCTGGCGGCATGTGCCACAGGCTGGGTTCCGTGCGAGGCTTGTGGTGAGCCCTTGTCCCCTTCCTACAGGCGCCTGGAGGAGGCTGAGAAGCAGAACCAGGCCCTGCAGCAGGAGCTGGCTGCACTTCGGGAAGAGCTGCGGGCCCGTGGCCCGGGGGGTGAGTAGCCAGTGCTCCTAACCTGAAGCCAGTGCCTGCTCCAGCTTTGCTGTGCATCGTGGCCGCAGCATCTGTTCATCGGCACTTACCAAGCACCTGCTTGTGCCCAACCACCCTTGTCCCCTGGCTATGGCCACGTCCCCTTCACTGGGCAGGGAACCGAGGCCCCCGCTGAGTGACCCGCACTTTCTCTTCGCAGACACCAAGCCCTCCAACTCCCTCATCCCCTTCCTGTCCTTCTGGAGCGCAGAGGTAAGAGCCAGGTGGAGCCTGGCTGGCAGGAGCC
Source organism: Petromus typicus (assembly GCA_004026965.1). Classification (NCBI taxonomy): domain Eukaryota; kingdom Metazoa; phylum Chordata; class Mammalia; order Rodentia; family Petromuridae; genus Petromus; species Petromus typicus. Next base: position 11,209 of record PVIR01028122.1, read on the forward strand.
GTGGAGAGAGGCACAGGGACCTGCAATTTGTCCTGTCCTCTCTCCTCCCCAGAAGGATTCTGCTAAGGACTCTGGCATCTCCGGAGAAAGCCCAAGGCCTGGCGGAGAGCCAGAGCTGAAGCCAGAGGGCCGCCGCGGTCTGCGCATGGCGGTGAGGAGCCCGTGGGTGTGGGCATGGCTGCCCTGCACCACACTCTCCTTACCTGCTGCTTTGTCCTCCTGCAGGCTGTATTCCCCTGGGTGCCTACTGTCACTGCCACCCCTGCAGAAAGCCCTCCTGCTAAGGTCGGTGCCCAGGGCACAGTAGGGTAGACACACTGAGCCACTGTGCTGGTGTCCATGGACTTGGTGGGAACCTCCATGGGCTGGTAGCCCAAATTTGGGGTGGCACTGGGGCTCAGTCTTGTCCGCCTGACCCTGCCTGTGTGACCCCTCCACAGCCTGGCTCACATACACTGCGCCCCCGGAGCTTCCCATCCCCCACCAAGTGTCTCTGCTGCACCTCACTGATGCTGGGCCTGGGCCGCCAAGGCCTGGGCTGTGATGGTGAGAGTCCCCCCTCCCCCCCCGCCGCCTGTGTTCCAGCCCCGGACCCCGTCTGTGACCCGGGACACACGTAGGCTGTTCCCCTCGACCCAGGGTACCTGGTGCCTCTTGCTCCAATTTCCCCCTCTCCATTCTTCTCCCACTTGGTGAATAGTTGGTGTTAGCTCAGGTGCCATTTGTCGCTTCCAGGAAGTGGGTCCCAGAAAGCTCAGACCCTGGCTGAGCTTTGACTCCATTTGACTTGTCTGCTTTCCTTACAGCCTGCGGTTTCTTCTGTCACTCAACCTGTGCCCCACAGGCCCCGCTCTGCCCTGTGCCCCCTGCCCTCCTCCGCACAGCCCTGGGAGTGCACCCCGAAACAGGCACAGGCACTGCCTATGAGGGCTTCCTGTCAGTGAGTGGGGGCTGGGGAGGGAGGAGGGTGGACCTGGGGGCCAAGGGCTGGGCATCCCTCCTATGCCTTCCTTCCCCAGGTGCCTCGGCCCTCTGGTGTCAGGCGGGGGTGGCAGCGGGTATATGCTGCCCTCAGTGACTCACGCCTACTGCTGTTTGATGCCCCTGACCCACGGGCCAGCCCAGCCAGCACTGCCCTCCTACAAGCCTTGGACGTGAGGTGAGTGTGGACAGGCGTATGAGGCAAGTGACCAGTCGGTGAGAGGGACAGTACAAACTCTGACTGTTCCCTGTACCTCCCAGGGATCCCCAGTTCTCTGCCACCCCTGTCCTGGCCTCTGATGTTATCCACGCCCAATCCAGGGACTTACCGCGCATCTTTAGGGTAAGTATATCAGGCAGGATAGACCCAAACATCCTCCACCTCCCTCTGCGTCCCCACTGCAGCTGCTGCTCAAGGCCATGGCTGGCCACCTTGGCCCACGCCTTCTCTTCCATGTGGGCGCCACAGTAGACCTTGTCCTGAAGTCACTATGAACTCACCACGGGAATCAGGCTGTGTCCTACCCTGCTTGGGGCCCTTGTGTGGTTCCCTAGCACCCTCACGAGGCTCCTGACTGAGACTGCTCTGACCACACCTTGCTCCCCCAGTTCGCAGAGTACCCCGTGGTTGTGCACGCCTCCTTTACAGTATCGTATTCTCTGCTGTCGGCACAGAATTGCCCTCCTATGCCAGCCCCATTGCTCCCCGGCACTGACTTTCTCCTGCGTAGTCTGTGGTCCCTTTGAGGAGCCATCCTGCACTTCTAGCCCTGTGTTAGAGGACCATTCCATGTTCTGGTTCCTGTCCTTGCCCTACCTGGTGCGGGTCACAGGGCTGTGGATATGGGCACGCGCTCGTCTGAGTGCCCTGTCTCGCTTATCCTGTCTGTAGGCCAGGCCTTGCACTATACTTGGCAAACATGCACTCGGTGGATGGGAGGGAGAAAGGATAGATGGCTCTCCGCCCACCACCCTCCAGCCCGGGTCCCTGCCCACAGGTGACAACCTCCCAGCTGACGGTGCCACCGACCATGTGCACTGTGCTGCTGCTGGCGGAGAGTGAGGGGGAGCGTGAGCGCTGGCTGCAAGTGCTGGGGGAGTTGCAGCGGCTGCTGCTGGAGGTGCGGCCCCAGCCCCGGCCCGTGTACACACTCAAGGAGGCCTACGACAACGGGCTGCCTCTGGTGCCCCACGCACTGTGTGCTGCTGTCATTGGTGAGCTGCGGGCAGAGGAGTCTCACTCAAGCAGGCTGGGGGAGAACTCCGGAGGGGGGCTGGCACAGGTACTGTCACAGAAGCCACTGTCAGGCCTGTTCCCTGCAGCCTTGATGGGGGGGGCTCCACCTTGTATATGTATCCTCGGGACACGTCCCTCTTCCGCAGACACTAGGGGGCCTGGCTTTTCCACTCTTTGTCTTTTTCTCTCAGTTTCTGCCTTATCTAAGAGACTCTCATGGGAGCAAAAGCTTTATAAAGAGACAAGTCAGAGGCTTAGTTCTTGGGGACAGCAGGACTAGCAGGGAGCTGGGTCTCAATGGGGGCCCCCATAATTGACAGCTAGGAAAGAGGGGTAAGCAGAGCTCCTTGGCTTTCCCTGTCGGCCGAGGCCCTGAGCCAGCTCCAGCCCTGAAGTCACTCAGCACGGGCACCACAGGAGAGACTGTGGGTCCTCGAGGTCGTTTGGTAGCAGGTAATGTTGTCTGTTACATATGGGGCTCAGCTTTGCACTCGCCTTGCTCTACTTCATCTCTTTCTCTCTGCAGCTTCGCTCTCAGTTTACCTAAAGGGAAAGTGAGGCTTCAGGAGATGATAGGCCTCTCATCCTGACCCGTGCTGCTGAGGACCTTCCCTGTTAGAATTTGTCCACATCACGGAGAGAAGGGCCCGGTGACACTGTACTGGATCACCATTCCCATGGATCAAAAAAGACACATCCTGGGCATGATGGTGGTGCCTATAATCCCAGCACTTGAGAGGCTGAGGCAGGAGGATTCCTATGAATTCACAACTAGCCTGTACCACATACTGAGTTCAAGGCCATAATGAACTATATAATGTGATCCTATCTCAAGAAACAAACAAAAAAACTGGGCATGGTGGCACATGCCTATAATCCCAGCATTGGAGAGGCTGAGGTAGGAGAATCACTATGAGTTGGAGGTCAGCCTGGGCTACCTAGTGAATTCAAGGTCAGACTGAACTACACAATGAGACCCTATCTCAAAAAAAAAAAAGAGAATCAGGGCAACAAGGGCAGGTGGGTGCTGGGCTGAGCCTCTGACTTTTGACTCTCGAACTTCTACCTCTCCCACCCCCTACCAGACCAGGAACGGCTTGCTCTGGGTACAGAGGAAGGGCTGTTTGTGATCCACCTGCGCAGCAATGGTACATGCGGGCTGGGCTGGGTGGGTGTGGATGGAGTCAGCTCCAGTGGAGAGAGGAGGGTGGGGGCTGGAGGAGGGGTTTTCACCCGGCTGTTCCTCTCTCCTCTCAACCCTGCAGACATTTTCCAGGTGGGGGAGTGCCGCCGAGTGCAGCAGCTGGCCCTGAGTCCCTCGGCAGGCCTGCTGGTCGTATTGTGTGGCCGTGGCCCTAGTGTGCGCCTCTTTGCCTTGACCGAGCTAGAGAGCACAGAGGTGGCAGGTGCCAAGATCCCTGAGTCTCGAGGCTGCCAGGTGCTGGCAGCCGGGCGCATCCTGCAAGCTCGAACCCCTGTGCTCTGTGTGGCTGTCAAACGCCAGGTTCTCTGTTACCAGCTGGGCCCAGGACCAGGGCCCTGGCAGCGCCGCATCCGGGAGCTGCAGGCACCTGCACCTGTGCAGAGCCTGGGGCTGCTGGGCGACCGCCTGTGCGTTGGTGCTGCCGGTGCCTTCACTCTCTACCCACTGCTCAATGAGGCGGCGCCCCTAGCTCTGGGGGCTGGCCTAGTACCTGAGGAGCTGCCACCGTCCCGAGGGGGCCTGGGTGAGGCACTAGGTGCTGTGGAACTCAGCCTCAATGAGCTCCTACTGCTGTTCACCACTGCTGGTGTCTACGTGGATGGCGCCGGCCGCAAGTCACGCAGCCATGAGCTATTGTGGCCAGTGGCACCCATAGGCTGGGGTAAGGCCAGTGAAGGGCCTGGCTGGGTGGGACCAGGCACCTGTGGTGTGTCAGAGGAAGCCCAGGTTCTGTCCAAACTTCAGAGCTTGGCAACTCCTCTTCTGCCCTGTCGGCTTGCCAGGGACCATCCCCTCCTGTGCCTTTGCTTCTGTCTCCTCCCCCTGCTTGAGCTCCCTCCTTTGCTTTGTCCTGTATCTGGCCAACTCTTAGCAAGTTCATCTCCAGTGGCAGCGCAGGTCCCGGTGCGAGAGGCACTCCGTAAATGACCGTCCTGATTGCCATCACCAATACTGCCCTCATGGCCCCTGGCCTACCAGCCCCCATTACTGGTCCTTTGCTTCTCTTTGCCTCCTCATTTCTTTGTTGAGACCAGTGTCCTGGCTCTTAATACTCAGTTCATGGCTGATTTGGTGTATGCAGGGGGCCTGCAGAATGGGTTGGGGCTGGTTTCGTTTCCCACATCCTACACCAAGTCCAGATGCACACATCCTACAGGCTGTGAATGTTTGGAGGGACAAGCAAATAAATGAAGGTGGGGGGGGTCTGGTAACCTGTGTGGTAGGGTTAGGGCTACATGAGAAGGATGGAGCTTCCTTCAGGAGCAATGGTTCTTGTGGGGATAGGGCCTGGGTGTGGCATAGCATTCTAGGTGTTGGATCCAGACAGCTGGGATCAAACCTATCCATCCCTCACTAGCTGGGTGATTTGGCCATTGCTTGGCTGTAGGGTCTCCATTCCTCCTCCGTAAACTAGGAATAATAGTAGCACCTGCTCATTATTGTTAGAGAATTGGCACTGTGTGGGTGGGTGGTGGGTTCACACTGTCGTTAGCTCTTTGTTAAGGAGTTGGGAGAATTTCCAGAGAAAAGACTTTGGTGTGGGTGTGGCAGTCAAACTCGGAGTGGTGCCTGCTTTGCCTGGGGCTGCACAGTACAGCAGTTTCCCACCGGCAGGTTACACAGCCCCCTACCTGACAGTGTTCAGCGAGAACTCCATTGACGTGTTTGACGTGAGGAGGGCAGAATGGGTGCAAACTATCCCGCTCAAGAAGGTGAGGTTCTGCCCAGACCTCCGGGGCCGCACTGGGTGGGCCTGGGCAGTATGGCCTCACTTCGGTGCCTGATGCCTCAGGTGCGGCCTCTGAATCAAGAGGGCTCCCTGTTCCTCTATGGCACTGAAAAGGTCCGCCTGACCTACCTCAGAAACCGGCTGGCAGGTAAGGGAGCGCATGTACTTAGGGGTGTTCGCATACTTGTGGGTGTGTGTCTGAAGGACAGCCCTTGGGCTCTGTGGCTTGTGAGCACCCCGAGCGCTCTGTTTCTCCCACAGAGAAGGACGAATTTGACATTCCCGACCTCACTGACAACAGCAGGCGCCAGCTGTTTCGCACCAAAAGCAAACGTCGGTTCTTTTTCCGCGTCTCCGACGAGCAGCGGATGCAACAACGCAGGTGAGCAAGCACGGTGTCGCAGCTAGGACTGGGCGGAGCGTTCCGCCGGAGTTGAGGTCTTCCGGAAAGGGTCAGGAAAGTTTCACTTTTGTTCCCTCTCTCCTTAACACCCATTCTACTCGCAGGGAGATGCTGAAGGATCCCTTTGTGCGATCTAAGCTCATCTCACCGCCCACCAACTTCAACCATCTGGTGCATGTGGGTCCTAATGATGGGCGGACAAGATCCCGGGTGAGTCGTTCAGGACCAATCACTGGCCCCCTTGGTGTACGCAAGCCAATCAATCACAAGGTCCCCGTTCGCGAGCCAATCACCGGCCTCTGCGCTTATCTGGCTGCTGAGGGCGGTGGTCAGGTCTGTTAAACTCTTTGATCTGCTCAGCTGTGCTTCTCAGCCCCAGATCCGGTTCACTGTCCCCTAACAGGCTCCTGAAGAGAAGGGCCGACGTGCCCGTGGCTCTGGACCTCAACGGCCCCACAGCTTCTCGGAGGCGTCGCGGCTCACGGCGTCCACGGACAGCGATAACCTCCCTAAAGACACAGACTCCAGTAAGGGCAGCCCCACAGCCTCGTGGACTCCGCGCCCTTTGTTCGGATCCCTCAGATGTGACTTAGGCAATTTGTTCTCCCACCCGCTCTTGCAGCAGTGAAGAGGAAACCTTGGACATCTCTGTCCAGCGAGTCAGTGTCCTGTCCCCAGGAGTCTCTGAGCCCGGCAGCCTCCCTGATAAAGGTGAGTCACCCCTGGCACAGGGAGTTCTGCCTGACTCTGAGGCTGGAGAGAGAGGTGAGCCCAGCTTGCCTTCTGCACAGTTTACCCCTCGCAGGCAGCTCAGCCACGTGGGACTCTGTTCTGATTATACTAGAGCTAAGACGTGGTGATACCGGGGAGGGATCAACACAGTGTGTGGCACATGGGAGCAGCGCCCCAAAGAGAAGCTCTAGAAAATGTTCTCCGCCTGATTGTGCGGTGGGGCTGGAACCCAGGGCCGGGGGAATGCTAGGCAAGTGCGCTGCACCCGAGCTGCACCCTCAGCCCCTGGGATTCTTAATAGAGGCCCAGCCGGTGAGTTGGGACAATAGTCAGATGGAGCCATCCATTCCGATGGGGAAAGGGGAAAGACCTGAGTATAGCTGAGAAGACCCCTACTCACCCTCCAGCCACGTCCTCAGCTTCCTCTGTCACATACCCAGAATCCCATCCTTCCAATGCCTTTCTCCATCCTCAACCCGATTAGCCCCCAGACTGCCTGCCTACCATTGTCACCTTCAAAGATGTGTTCCTGGCCACCTGGTCAAGTGGTCACTGCTGCCCCATCCTACCTCCTCTTCCCATGTCTGTGCCCTGTTATGCTGTGGTTTTCTGTGTGCCTGTCCTCTGTACTTACCTGTGGGTTCTTTGAGGATGGAGTCAGCTTCGTTCTGACCAGAGTAAAGTGTGCTTGTTATCTGAATCCAGAGTGGAGCGAGTGACTAGGGCCTGGTCCATCCACAGTTTGACAGGCGTTTGTCCTCCAGGGACCCAGCTCCCTCCATTGCACAGCACGCGTGGCTTCCTCCCAGACCCTGGGTCTCAGGAGGGTGTCTGGGTGGCCCGGGCCTGGAGAAGATAGAGTCCTTTCTACTCCTCCAAACTGATTTCTTCTTTCCAGATCTCAGAGCGGCCCCGGAGCCTCCCCCCAGCTCCTGAGTCAGAGAGCGCCCCGTGATACCCATGGGCAGGACCCACCCCACACCAGGACAGAGAGACACAAGGGAGCAAAGAGTTTGAGGAACGTCATCTCCCGGCTGGCCCGGGACATGTGGAGACGCAGACTCAGGGAGGGCCTGGGTGGGGTGATCACTGGGAGGCTGGCCTGCGTTCCCAGAAGTAGGGCTCATGTCTCCCTGTCTTCATCCCCCCTTTCCTTGGCTCCTACTCTAGCTGGTGCTGGCCACTGGGGATAGAATGGCCCTGGTGCCAGGGGTAATTGTGCCAAAGCTCTTCATTCCAGTTCCAAGCCCTGGGAACCTTGTAAGACTGGGACATGAGACCGAGGGGGACAGGGAGGGGGCTGGGGCAGACATGAATCTTGTCTGCATACTGTCCGGCCCCTAGCAGGGGCCAAGATGGGGCACGTCAGGGTGTCTGTTGAAGGTCAGGGTAAAAAAGACAGGTACGTTTTCTTTAAGGAAAGACAGATTCTGATTCAGGGAAAAGGACAGAAAAGGAAGAGGAGGGAAGTAGGTGAAGGAGGCCGGAGAGAGGCAGAGTGGAGGAGGAGGAGGTAGTAATGGGGAGGAGAGGGAAGCCTTCCAGAGGAGAGGAGGGACCGAGAAGATGAGTGGAGAAAAGGGAGGGGGGTAGGGAGAGCTGGGAAGAGAACCTAGACCTAAAGGTCCTTTCTTAGAGTGGTCTGGTGGATTGGGAACAGGACTGATGTCACTTATCATCCCCGGCAGGGATGGGATGGGGAGGGTATTTATACGAGCTTCTCTGTGGGAGATGGATACCCAGCAGGGCCAGCGGAGGGTCTCGGCGCTCTTTGGCTCTTCCTAGAAAAGGGGATCCTTTTTCTCGAAGCTTCAACCAACTATGTATTAGGGGAACATAGGGGGCATTTTATTATCAGTCACAGTCATTATTGTTATTATATTACTATTTTTATTAAACCTGCCCCTACCGAAGTGTGGGGGGCAAAATAAATATTTATCTCCTAAATGCCACATTCCCAGGAGGGATAGAGCAGGATGCTCTATGAGGCACCATGAAACCAATAAAGACGGCTTTGTAAGCTGATGGTCTCCCTGCCTGGCTCTGTCCTCCTGGGGTTTAGTGAATTGTGATGAGAGCTGGGGAGACGTACACGGCAGTTAGACTTGGGCAACTTGCTTGCATTTTTAGGAATCAGGTGACACTCCCATCCTGTAAATCAGGACAGTTTAGTAACAGACAGTTTGCAAGGTGTTAAGGGAACCCACCACAAAGCAGTGGCGCCCCAGAGCATTACAACAGTGGAGCAGGAAGGCAGATGGGGCAGGAGTCCTGGTTGAAGGAGAATTTAGCTGAGCAGGCAGCCACACCTCAGCAGTCGTTCCCCGCCTCGCTCCCTCGCCTTCCCCTCTTCCTTGTTCCTCCATGTAACCCCAGCGGCCCAAGGCCCCAGGAGCCCAGTTACTACAGGTGATAGTGGGCATCCTCAGAGTGTTGGGGGAGATAGGAGTGCACTTGGAGGCCCACCAGAGGTGCCTAGTCTCTCTGCTGCTCACCCAGGCAAGACTGCCTGAGAAGAGGGAGGGAAAGGGTGGAGGTAGGGTCTGGGAGTTTTAGCGGGGAGGACCCAGGTTTCAAGGCTGGGCTGGATGGGGAAGGTCTGAGCTCTGAGATCGAGGCAGGCTTGGGGGCCTGATGGCTCTGCCCTAAGGCTCTGAGGAGACCGAAAGCCAAGGGAATGTGAGTATAGAGAAGGGGCAGGTTGCCACCGTCAGGTTAAAGATGGGTCTTGGAGGTGAATCATGAAATACTATGGCGTAGAAAGGAACCCACACTGGAGTGTCAGACCACCTGGATTTTAGAGCAGCTGTGCTGTCTTGGGCAAGCTACCTGATCTCTTCAGGCCTCAAACTCATCTTATGAGAGGAGTAGTGGTGAGGTAAAGATGAGCAATATATGCCAGAGGTGATGGCACACACCCAAAATCCCTGCACTCTGGAGGCTGAGGCAGGAGGACCACTGTGAGTTCAAGGCCAGCCTGGGCTACAGAGTAAGACCTTCTTTCAAAAGAACAATAAAAAAAAAAAAAGTAGGGACTAGTTAGTGGGAGTGTGGTAACAGTACCTCTAGAGGGGATTAAGATAGTTCCCCCCCCCCCACTGTGGTATGTGCTACTGGTTGCTGCTGAGCATGAGTCTCCACACCCAGTATAAGTATGTGGTTACCGGGGATCGAACCCTTGTCCTTGCGCTTCCAAGACAGGCGCCGGAACCACTGAGCTAAATCCCCGGCCCGGATTAAGATAGTTTTTGTCAGAGGGATTCATGGAAGAGCCCTTTGCTGAGCTCTGGCTCTGTCTCATCATCTGAGCTCCCCTCAACCTGCTCCCACTATGACACCATCTGCCGGGGTGTCACATAGCTAAGGAGGCGCTTGCCAGAGCTGTCACCACGCTGCGTGGACTTTTGGCCTCCAAAACAGCTAAACAAACTTCATTTCCTTATAAAGTAGTCAGCTTTAGGTAAGTCATTATAGTAAGGAAAAACAGACTCATACAGCATTAGGAAGTAATTTGTTGACATACTGAACTGCACACCTAAATACTTCAGCAGGTATTTCTGAAGAATAAGGAGTCAGGACTGGGGATTTACCTCAAGAAGTACTGCATCTACTTCAGAAGCACAGAGAACTAAGTTCAATCCCCAGTACTGCAAAAAAATAAATAAATAAATAAAAATGAAAAATAATAATAAAGAGTTGTCAGCCTAGCATAGTGGCACATGCTTGTATCTCTGGCTACTTGTGAGGCAGAGGCAGGAGGCATCTTTCCAAGACTCTGTCAAAAAGTAAAATATAGGGCCAGGGGTGTAGTTCAGTGGCACCACCACGTGTCCGGCAATCGCAAGTCCTGAGTTCAATCTCTGGGACCCCCCCACACACAAATAAAATACAAAAAAAGGGCTACCAGACATGATTGTGAACATGTGTGACTCTAGCAGTTGGGAGGCTGAGACAGGATGACTGCCATGAGTTTGAAGCCAGCCTGGACAATATAGTGGGATACTGTCTCAAAAGACAAAAAAAAAAAAAAAAAAAAAAAAAAGAAGGGCTAGAAATGAGGTCACTGCAAAAGCCCTGGGTTAAATCCCTAGTACCAGGAAAAAAATTCTGTCATGGGTTAAATTGTGACCTCCTACTTAAATTCATATATTGAAGTTTTAACCTTTGCTACCCAAGAGAGTGATTAGAAATAGTATCGATGGGCTGGGATTTAGGTTCCGCACCTGCCTTGCAAGTTCTAGTGCCTGGGTTCGATCCCCGGGTGACCACATACAACAGTGTTGGGAATGGAGACTCACGCCCACCACCAATCAGAACCACATACCACAGTGCCGGTTGTGGTGGCTCATGCCTATAATCCCAGCACTCAAGAGGCAGAGGCAGGAGGATTGCTGGGAGTTTAAGTCTGAGCTCAGGGCCGGCCTAAACTACAAAAGCAAGACCCTGTCTGAAAAAAAAAAAAAAAAGAAAGAAAAGAAAAGAAAGGTACCACTGCAGGTATAGTTAGAAAAAGTCATGAATAAGAATAAGGTCATAAGAGTGGAGCCTACACCAACAACACTCTTTCAAAGAATGGAGAGATGTCTGAAGTGTACTCAGTGGTAGAGTGCTTGTTTTAGCATACACAACACAGGACCTGGGTTTGATCAACTGCACTGGGCATGGTGGCATATGCCTTTAATCTCAACACTCTGAGAGGCTGAGGCAAGAAGATCACAATTTCAAACCCAATATAAATAATTTAGCAGTGAGACCCAAC
>PVIR01028123.1:0-22134 GCA_004026965.1 Petromus typicus
GAAAAGGAGCTTTGGCCATTTCCTCTGGGGACATTATTTCTAGTTAAGCTGTAACAAGGTTTTTTGTGAAGGCAGATTCGTGGAGAAGCAGAATCTGTGTACATTAGACATGCGAGACCCGCTTATGTCGGAAGCAGGGAGCTCTCCCGGGTTGGGTGCCTGTGCTGTGTCTGAAGAAGTGCGCACTGCCCGTTCTCTTCAGGTCCTCTAACTCTTTGGGATATAGTTTAACTCAGGACCAATTTATCTTCTGTCTAAAATAAATCCTTAACTTGATAAAAGGGCAGGGAGACTTCAGAGTCTTAGTCTGCAGAATCCTGAAGCACGATGCATCTTCTCCTCCTTTGTGGGTGACTTATTCACACTGACGGAGGCATTTCTTACATCTTGCTCTTTGGGGGGCAGTGTAGAAGCAGTGTTGTTTTCTGGGAAATGTTGCTTGCTGGTAAATAAGCCACCCAAACAGAGAAGGCAGCACAGAGCTTATTGGAGAAACGCGAAAGGTTAGGGCTGAGAGGCTGAGACCCTAAAATCACGCGGGTCCTCGGTGAGAAAAGAGAACAAAAGTCTGGTGGGTCTGCGGGGTATCAGGGCTGCATCTAACCCCCCACGAATGGCCCCACATGGGAGTCAGATGCTCTGAGCCCAGGGCTGCTGAGCACGGCAGTGTCTCCTCAGCCTTGTGTCGCCCTTTGATGTGTTTGCTCCCACAGCCAGCCCTAATCTCTCTAATGGGATGCTGCCCACTCAGAGGGGAAAGACCCTCCCTGTCTGGCCCCTGAAGGCTGTGCCTGCCCCCAGCTTGCACAGAGCCTGACATAAGTGGGCCCTTCATGAGTGTTTTTTGATGACAGCAATGATTGCCTTAGTCAGTGCGGTTGGGCCCTCCCTTACACCGGAGGAAAACCAAGGCTTGTTGCTAAGCGACACTGAAAGGGCTGGGCTGGCTTCTGACCTGGAGTGACCTCCGTTTGCGTACTTGGTCACTGTGTGTCCTAGGGTTGCCTGAAGATGGCTTTGTTTTCTGTTGGCATTGCTGTGCCCTTAGCAAAAAGCTCTTAAGGAGAACCTATTTAAGAGCGGGTGTAAGGGTTGTAATATTCACCTGCTAACGACGTACACAAGCACACGCACCCTGTGCATTCTAGAGTGAGGAAAAGAGGGGGAGAAGAGTGGTTTGCGGTCAGCCCCGGAGCTCAGAGCCCCCTCTCTGTTTCCATGCGGGGACTGCTTGATGTTCCTGTGGGGTCCTCCCGCAACAGGAACGTGTAGAAAGAAAAGAAAAAGAAAACCACTGCTTCTTCTACTCTGATTCACTTTCTACCTGCCCCAACTTCTCAGCTTAGAGCCCAGTGTGGCTAATGGAACTGTCCCAGCTCCACGCAGGCTGTGAACTGGCGCAGTTACACCATGTGCCTGACTAGATTTACTTCTGCTGGCACGAAAGCTGTTCACGTACCTGCGGAGTTTTTGTGTGCTCATTCATTCGTTAGCTGCAGTGTCTTCACGCTTGGCCTGACCGTTTGGGGTATTCAGTAAGTGTTTGTTGAGTACAGGATAATATGTCATGACTGAACTAGTACAGAGTGACTTCAGAATAGCCTGAAGCATTTCAGCAACACTGAAAGAAACAAAACGAGAAAGGGATTGCGTGACTGTTAGTTTTGGATGAGATTGGTGGAGAGAAGACTCACGGACAAATCACCTGTGTCTACGCTTTCTATAAGATATTTTCGTGATGGCCCAAGTGTGGTTCTTTGCCAAAATTCAGCAGATCCGTCAGAGCATGTAGGCCTCTTTCTGCCTCCCAAGACTTCAGCCTCCGCAAAGACAAGTGGTGGTTGGGACAGACTGGAATCTTTAAAAAAATGAGTAATTTGGGATTTATGCAAGAGGCGGCGTATACAGAGGTTCAGTAAGCAACACATGCTGACGTAATTGACACAGAGATGCCTGCTGGCAGCTACTAACATACTGTCTGGTGGGCAAACACCCATGTGTGCAGGCGAGATTCCCCAGAAGGAGGCCGTGTGCCTCGGTGAGGACCACGCATGGTGCCGGGAGCCTGCAGGCCGCGATGCTGCTCTGGGTTGGCTTCAGCTTGAAAGACTATGTCTCTGGATGCAGCAGTGGATGTCCCAGGTCCCGCGACTGGGCAAAGCTGCCACAGGGCAAGATGCCCATGGGAAGGGGATGCCTCACTGAATGCCAGCTAGCTCCCCGAGAAGGCTGTTGCCATGGTGCTGTGCTGTACAGGAATCCTGGGAGGCAGGGCTGGGGGCGGGGAGGGAGAGGAGCAAGCTGAGTGGCCTGGCTTCCAGATTTGTCTCTTGCCTGGGCTGTGAGGCTAGTGAGGAGAAGCGGGCTGCCCGAAGTTGTGAAGGAGACATAAAAACGAGCTTACCTCCCAAATGTTTCTGACGTGTATGAGGAGATGTGACACCAAAATACCCATAGGCATAGCTACCACAGCCATACATCCAGTGAAGACCTGTGCTTCTTAACACATCTTACAGCCTAAGAGTTTACTGCAGTCTAGTCTGCATATTAATGAGTTGAGGTTGTGCAGAAAATCCCAGGCTGCTTGGGAAGTACTTTGGCAGCACATTAATCCTACCTGCATTCATTTCATTGTAACAGGCTAAGCGGGTCTGCACTGGCAGGCAAGTTACTCTCAGAAAAGCTAAGGTTAAGAGAAAAATGTTCAGAAGCCTAGTCTGAAATAGGTCGAGCGTTGGCCCTTGTCACTTTCTTAAAACTGTTCAGAAAGTGAATCCAGTGACTCGTCCCTTGCGAAGCGTGGGCAGCAAGGCTGTGGCACGTGTGCAGAGCTGGCCTGCAGGAGAGAGAGAGTTAAGGACATCTCGCGGCAGTGGGGGAGGGCAGCACTTCCAATTTCCTTAAATATTCATGGGGCTTCCTCCATTTTAATCTTCTCCTTTTAAAAAGATGGCTGTGTTTCCTACACTGGGAAAAGGATCGCTGCCGCCTGCTGAGGCCAGTGCAGCAGGGCTCACCTAGGGAGGAAGCCCCTCCGGCCAGCAGGCTGCATACCGCTGAGGCTTCCAGCAGCCCATGAATGCGTTTGGACAGGCTGGCACTGCTCTGCTCTGGACACAGCCGTGCACAGCCCGGCTCCTTCCAGTCCTCTGTCAGGAAAGAAGCGGGGAGCAAAGGCTTCTTGTAAGACGGGAGTGCAGTGCGAAGATGGGCGTTGCTTCCTTCAGGAAATGCGGTCACTTTTGGAAGCTCTGTCTTTTCTAAGTCCTGCCGACTTCACCACTGAACCTGCAGGGCTTTCCTGACGGTTTCAGGATTGCTCTCTCCAAATTGAATTCTTTCAAAGGAATTTGTGGACTGTGGCAAAAAGAGCATCCAAAATGCCTGAGGCAAACTATCTGTTATCTGTATCTTGGGGTTACATCAAGGTGGGTCCCTTCTATTGTGTTCTGTTTTTTATGATAGCATGTGAACTGTGCGGTTTTACATGAAGTAGAAGATAGCAGTCATGCTTTGATTTGCGTTTTCCTGTAGCTAGCTGAGGTTCTTACTCTGAGCAAGATGCATGCTATATTAGCTTGTATTTAAGTCTACTGTGATGTGTCTTAATCCTGTTTTCATGCAACTGTTTCTTAAAGGGTGATTTTTAAAAATTTTTTCCTTTAACTTTTCACTTAACCACCTCTGACTGAAAAGCTTATCAACTCAAATTAAATTTTGAAGTCAAGTCTCAAGAAATGTGCTTCTGAAAATCACTATAGTTTTCCAGCAAAATGATTTTGAAATTCCTTTTCCTGTTTTTGCATCTTTGAAAGAAATCAGGCATCAGTTCTAGGAAATCTTAAGAAAACCTTTCCAACAGTGGTGTTGGAATAATATCGAATTAAGGGGGTTGTATGTTCTGTACAATCAGTATCATTCATCTGACACTATCTGCTTGTCCAGCCACCTGATTCCTAGAAAGTTGGAAACATTGAAACTGATCCTTTTATCTGTTTTTAAGATAGCTAATGCATTTTTTTCCATACACAGTTTAAAAGAATGCTGAACCGGGAGCTGACACACCTCTCGGAGATGAGCCGGTCTGGGAACCAAGTGTCTGAATACATTTCAAACACTTTCTTAGGTAAGATATGAATTAGGTGAAACCTGCTGCATAACCTCATTTTCAGGGTGAAATCCCACGACCTGTGAAGGGTATTTCGTGTCAGTTTGAAATGAGTTTAAGTCATAAAAAAAATGTATTTAAAAGAAGAACTGAAGGGAATCTTTAAGAGAAAAAATAAGCAGGAAGATAGTATTTTCTTAAAAAGAGAAATTAAAGATCTAGTAAAGGAAGAACGTTATTGTGGGATGATTGTATTTGCACGACCACAGGTTCCTGAGATCTGCCCACACACTTCCATCAATGCCAAGACCTCCATAGGAGTGGGGCAGAGCCCGCCACCCAGCCCTGGCCACAGCTCCCTCAGCTCCTCTGCCATGGTAGTCTTTCAATCTTCCAGTAACTGGGCACTGGGGAAAAAGGCCTTCTCTGTCGGGTTCTGTAAGGAGTGTACTGGAGCACTAACTCTAAGTGAGCCCAGGAGAGTAAGCTTTGGAAGTAATTTGACTATTGCTTGGCTACATTATTTCTTAAAGAGAGGGAAAGGAAAGGATTTTCACATCTTTAAAAGGGTTGGACTTCACTACGCAAAATCATTATCTTCCCAATCTAGTGGATCATTATTCTGTTTTTATGTCGCTAACACTTAGCACATGTCCTTGACAGGAAGGTTGACATGTGATCCTCAGTCACAATCATTAGTCTTATTTAATTATTCGGGATTTCTGGTCTCGGGTTGAAGCCAGTTCAATGGTTTAATGGCCCACATTGGACTACTTCAGCATAATCAGACCTAAGGAACCTGCAGCTCTGTGCGTCCATGCTAATGAGCAGCGCTCAGACTGCGATTCTGTGGACTGCTACATTCTGCTTGTTTATACAATTCCACTTTCCAAGGAAATGACCCATTCTTCCAGCTGAGACTCACCCTCTTTTCTGGCGTAGGCCTGTATCATTAAATCAATGAGCATTTGCGCTGACGCTTGTGGAAACACTCAGTGCTTCTGAATTTAGTCCTAAAAATCGATCCCGTTTCTCTGACACCAGAGCAGTTTCTGTGCTCAGCGGGTCAGTCAGCGCACTCCAGGTACAGCCCACAGGGCTCACCTGCTCACGGGTGCCCGCATCTCCGCCCGTGATCACTCAGGGCCTTTCTAACGGATTCTGTGTGTCAGTGTCTGCAGCACACGCTTCCCCCAGCTGCAGCTGCAGCAGCCTTTGTCAGAGAACAAAGAGGAGTTTTTCATTCACCCTGTCTCCAGAAGTGGCTGGAATCTGGAGCAACGGAAAACATTCTGTGCTGGTCCTTTTCTTCTCCCTGCTTCCCCCGTTGTCCCTTGAATACAGGAATCTTCCAGGGAGCATTTCATAAGCTGGGGACTGTTTTAGGGACATTTGGGGGTTACTGATCCCAGAGGAGGTAAATAAAGTCAATGAGTGCAAGGATTTAGTTTGTTTTCATATATGTTACATTTTAAAATACCAGAGCTTATCTGTCTTGGCCAAACAAACTATTAAAGGTCTGTGACATCGCTGAGCCCTGCCTAAGCAATCAGGGCTGGGCTGAAGAGGCATCTCTTCCAATCCGCGCTTCCCAGGGGCGGGGACGATGCCTCAGTATTCTAATGACTCTCACCAGCACAGGCTGTCCAGGAGATAAGGAAGAGGAGCACTCCATTTCAGCATTCCACACGGCAAGAACAGACAAATGTCTACTCATGAGGACTCTCTTTGCTACTTAGGCACATATGAAAACAGTTATTTGACTTGTTGTTCTGAAGATTAGATTATCAAGAACAAAGTGTTGAAAGAGATTACTGGAATCCAAATTATTGTGCACTCTTAGCATTTGGAGGGTGGCGTGTGTGTGTGTGTGTGTGTGTGTGTGTGTGTGTGTGTGTGTATGTGTGTGTGTGTGAAACTTACCATTCAAACTAGGCAGGCAGACTAAACTTTTTAAAATTCTTAGGAAAATACAAGAAAAACAACTGTATAAACACAAATGCATCATTAATTGCTTCATCTGTAAAATGGGATGACGATGACTGAAATAAGATGGTATCTAGTGACCCTTCCAAGCCTAAGATTCAAAACTTCTCATGGCCTGAGATTTTAGTCTCACTAAGATATACTTGGCAACCTGGACCCTCTGTGATGAATCATAAGCTCACAATTTGGCCATCATAATAAACAAAGGAAAAACCCTATAAATAAATTGCTTCCAAATGGCAGGACTCAGAGCTCTTAGTCCTGTCTTGTGAGCTGCTGAGTCTCTTGGAGCGCTAGCAAGGCTTCCGTACCACAGGCCAGGTCTCAGAAGGACCGTACTGTCTCTCTTTATAGAAAAGAAGGTTGAGATCCAGGAGGATAAAGTAATTGACCAAGATTTCTTGGCTAATGTGTTTCTGAGCCACAACTGAGACTTAGCTTTCTTGATTTCTGGAACTTAGATGCTCTGCACTCTTATGAAGGGTGTTGCTCCCAGGGGTAGGTGGGAAGGCCGGCAGTAGACCACTGAGCAGCCCACGCACTTAACTGATGCTGTGAATAGGAAGACTTCCAGACTGCTGGAATGGAGGGAAATCAAAGCATGTCAATCAGCAAAATAAAGGATGCAAGTGGGAAGAATGTGAAAATAAGAATTTTAGATGTTCTATTGCAATGTAGCTAATATTTTTATAGACAAGAAAAAAGAAAGCATCTCGAAAGCTAAAACTTAGAATTTTCAAGGTGTGAGGAAAAGAGTTCAGGAATTTTCATGCCAGCCTGGTGCTGGGACCTAGCGAGGAACATACTCGGAGAAGTACGGTGAGCAGTGTCCCTGGGACCTTCCTGTTCTGGTTTGCTTTACACCATCCCACTGCTTCCCCTGCATTCCGACAGTTCTGTAAGTGAGAGTTCGCTGAGGACTCCTCATGACTCTGAGCCTGTCCCAGGCCACTTCCACCCCGTGCTGAGCTCAGTGTTTAACGAGGAGGGAGCAGGGAAGGCTCCCAGCCTCCCACTCCAGAGCTCGCTCGGGGAAGCACTGTCCTGCCTGTGTGAACCGGCTCTTCTTGCCGCAGCCCAGACACAGCCGTGGCTCAGCTCAGTTACGCACTGTTGCAGGCGAGCTTTAATCAGACAAAGGCGAAATCACACTTCTCTCTGCAGAGGGACAGGGCCTCCTCAGCCAGATGTGAGCAGAGAGATCTGGGAAGCCAGGGGCTTCCATAGCCTTTCATTTTAGCAAAAGAAGGAATTATTAGGAATGAAGTGATCCAAAGAAAAGAAATTTCGTGAATAATACAATCTATAGTTTCTATGCCAGAGACTTTGTGGCAAGAAAAGGATTTCTAAGGGGGAACTTCAAGGCCTGTATTCAGTGTCACTAAATCACACTGGATCAAAGTCATTGCAAAATAAATATTTGTTAAATAAATTATCCTTTGAGCTTGAGCAAGTTGCTGACTTCATCTAAAAATGAGAGAGTGGAGTCATCATTGATTCTTAGTCCTGGATGACATCTCCCAGGTCACAGGGGAATCTTTGCAAAACTTCCTATTCAGTAGGACACACATTTATAGCTCTCAGAGTCTCCTGGGTACTTCTGGTGCTGGATCGGGTTGGAAACTCTTCAGCTAACAGAGATGATTAAAATTCCTCCCTATGCAAAAGTCAAAGTCAAAAGGTACGTGGGCACTGAAAGACTGCCCCAGGGTGCAAGGGACAGAAAATACCCCTTCTGTGACCCCAAAGCCAGATAACAAGGTGTCCAGGGAGCTGCAAGGGTCTGGCTGTGCCCGCCTGGCTGTGCTGACTGTGCGCAGGAGCCTGTGAGTGGGCAAGTGCCCCAGGGACAGCATGTGGCAGTGCCATCCTCTGCAAGAGTCTAATCATCCCGTGCCCCCTGGACACGTCATTTTCCAAGAAGCAGTTGTCTCGGGCTGATTTTCACTGCAACGAGCAGAGGTGGATGTGGATGCTTGTGAAGGCTACCTTAACACCCAGCCACGGGCGCCTTCTAGTTCAGCGAGGCAGAGGGTCAGCGGGAGTCGGTGCCCACGGCTGTGCCCAACTGGCATCCCTGGGCCCGAGAGCGTTCGCGCAGGTCCCTTTTTCAGGCTCTCAATTCCATTGTCCAGAGAAGTGAAATAGGCTACGTGGGTGCCGGTCTTTCTCATAGCATCATAGAAAAGCACGAACTTCTATTAGCAGAAAAACACTTCTTTTGCTACCTCCCATTACAAATGAGAGGCCTTACTGTTTAATACTGGGAGATATAGACATAATGCATAAACTAAAACTGAAAAATGTAGTCTTTCTTTAAACCTCGAGTAGTAACAAGCCAAAGTTTTAAAACACTTGTCTGAAGATTATATAAACCATATATTTCTCTCATTTTAACTCAATGCAGCTAAAGTATATGAATTTTTTAAATTTAAAAAATGATTGAAGGCATACTAAAATGAGCAGAACATGAAGTTTCCCATTGTTAGGCTGGGTTTGGCTGACAAATACTTTTTGTTACACAAGCATATAAGTTACTCGCTTTAGTAAAAACTGACATGTCAGTGTGAATGTTCCCTCTTGGACGTTGATGAGGGCGACACTCCCGAGCCACGCTGAGGACAGAGCGCGGCTCGAGTCTCCACTCTGCCACCTCTTGGGCAAATCGCGTAGTTCTTCCACACCTCAGCGTACCTCGCAGGCACCTAGAGTGGCAAATACAGGGCAGCCCTGGGGACCCGGGGTCTTTATCAGGTCAGAAACACAGTGTATGCTCATGTTGACTGGGGCTGCTGCATCCCGCACTGGCATGCGCGTGCTGAGAAGTGCGCTCTTGTGTCTGTTGCAGACAAGCAGAATGATGTGGAGATCCCATCCCCCACCCAGAAAGACCGGGAGAAAAAGAAGAAGCAGCAGCTGATGACGCAGATCAGCGGGGTGAAGAAGCTGATGCACAGTTCCAGCTTGAACAACACAAGCATCTCCCGCTTCGGAGTCAACACGGAAAACGAAGACCACCTGGCCAAGGTGTGTGGGCCTATTTGGCACACAGCTAACTATAGGGACAGCGGCAGGGACCCTTTCTTCATGAAAACCTGACAGGGCCTTTTTGCCCAATGCTGAGGGTCCTTCCTTCTACCTCAGTGACCCTTTATGTCCTGAGTCCACAGCTCTGATTTGTCGTAGGGGACATTTTGGGGATGGTCCCCCAAGGGCAGATCTGCACTGACTGGGAGGCCTGGCAAAGACATGAAGAGACTGAGCACCGAACATTCAGGGGCCTTCTGAGAGCTGCCGCAGAGGGCCGGCCTCTCGGCGGTTACTAGGGCACCATAAATCCCTCCTTGTGTCAGACGGTCTTGGAGCCACCCACAGTGCAGGTCTGACCGTGGAGCCCCAGGCTATGATCTAGGCCTGGCCTAAATTCTTCAAGAATTTAGGAATTTGGCCTTTTTTTCCTCTAAGTTGCTCAGCCAGAATATGAAGGTTGTCATATCTCAGAGCAGAGCTAGTCTGATGAGCTTCTGAACTTGTATGTGCTCATGTTACACGATCACTGAGCATTTCATCGGGTGAACACGATTTCACCCGAGCATGAAATCGAGTGGGTTTCAGGGTGGCCTCCGGGTTCCTGTGACCTGACTTCAGTCTTCCGGTTATCACTGCCGAGCGGCGGGACAGGCAGAGAAATGAAGCCGGGCGATCTCTCTTCGCTTACGGCTGCTTTCTAAAGCAACCCTGAGCGCCAAAGTAAGGCCAGTGTGGGTCAGCAGCTCAATTTATTAGGAGGTGGACACTCTCCATTTTCTGAAAAGAAGAAACTGTGCAAAACCCTGTAGTTGTCAGAGAGTACCCCACCCTCTGAGACATTCCATTTTCAGATTTTCTTACAACAAAAACAGTCTAATAGACACTGCATGATCTAGGCAACCAGTGTCTGAAAAAGAAAAATTATTAAAGTGAATTTAAAACTACCTTATTCCTAAATCCCTCTACTTTTGATCACAGGAGCTAGAAGACCTGAACAAATGGGGCCTCAACATCTTCAATGTGGCTGGGTACTCCCACAATCGGCCCCTGACTTGCATCATGTACGCCATATTTCAGGTGAGTGCGGGACCCAGCTGGCCACAAGCCCGACAGCCCTTTCTCCTCCCTCTTCTTGTGATTTCTTCTTCCACCTTTGAATACCTGCTGATTTGTGTCCTAATCCATTTCACTACACAGGAGAGAGACCTCCTAAAGACCTTCAAAATCTCCTCTGACACCTTCGTGACCTACATGATGACCTTGGAGGACCATTACCACGCCGACGTGGCGTACCACAACAGCCTGCACGCCGCCGATGTGGCCCAGTCCACTCATGTTCTCCTTTCCACGCCAGCCCTGGATGTGAGTAGGCACTGTCTGTTTCTTCCTGCCTATCCACTCTCTTTTAAAGATATTATGTGGTGTGCAATACATTTATAAAAACGTCAATGGATGTCCCCAGATGTTTAATTTGTTCTTTACCCTAGTATCTGTCAGTTAGGTTATTGATAAATGGGTAACATATCAACTTGCTTTACTTTCTATTACCAGAATAACCTTTTCTTTATACTGCTTTTAATTGAAAAATTATTCAATTATTAATGAGCCATATTGATGCCTTCTTTTTCATTATATTACTACTAAGGAAGACAAGTGTCTCAAAGTGTTTTGTTTGACCTCTGTGTCTCCTCTATATGCTCGTACTTTGTGAATTGCCTAGTACCACCTGGGCCCTGTGGACAATATCACAGACATAATATAAAATAGTTTGCATTATTCTACTTAGGAATAAGCATCTAGAGGCTTATTCTCCTTGGAATTCTGCAAGCAGATTTCCTAGGTTTTAGGAAAAGTAATTGAAAATCCAAAGCTGATGTAAAGGGCAACAGTGTGCCATGGAGCCAGTGAAGACCTGAGGAGGTGGCCATGTCCCCTTCTGGACAGACTGGCGCATTTTATGGGCATTCAAAAGGCACCAGGCCATGCTGTCACTGGGCAGCTGGCAGTGACCAGGCAGTGCCCACATGTGCATCATTCCCTGCGGGGTGCCCAGCCCTGTGCCTGTGCTTTCTGTTTTCTAAGAAATCTGGGAGAAATTGAGGAAATGAGATAGAGCTGGGGATGAAGCATTCTCTGGGTAAAGAAACAGCATCGCCTCGCGCGTGTGTAACTCCATGCAGTGGGCAGTGCTGTACATCACCCCAGTGTTACAGGTCACTGCTCTGTGGCTGGAAGTAGGGCCTGAGTGCCACAAAGCTTCAGACAAAGGAGACTGCAGGGTGTGCTGGGAGGACAGGACCAGTCTTGCTGGAAGGGTAGTTGGTGTTTGAAGGACCCGAGGATGGAAACAGACTCCCGCCCTGGAATCAGCTGCAGTCCACTGCTGATGAACACAAGGCTCAGATCTCTGTGTGTGCGAAGCCTTCACGGCAGCATGAGGAGCCAGGCGATGGCCTCAAGTCCTGCCCCTATGCTAAGCAGCAAGGGAAGATGTGCAAACTGTGGACACGCTGTGAATTTAGCTCTGGGAAATAACTGACGGCTCGTCTTACAGGCCTGGAATTTAGCGTTTTTTTCCTCGAAGTTGCTCAGCCAGAATATGAAAGTTGTCATATCTCACAGCAGAGCCAGTCTGATGAGCTTCTGAACTTGTATGTGCTCATGTTACATGACACTGAGCTGTCACACCACTGGCCCCAGAAGCAAACACAGCACACACACACACACACACACACACACACTCCACGAGCATTGTGTCATTGTGCCAGTGACTCTCCTAACCTTAGCTCAGTGTAGGTACAAGCTCTAGGTGTCACCCTTGCACACCAGAGACTGAATGGTGGTGAACGGGGTCCCTGTTTGACTACAGTGTCCTCCTGAGACATTAGGCAGATCATCGCCCTCTCCCCCAGCAGGAATAGAACGGGAGACTGCCAAGTCGAACTGAACAAGCTGGATAGGCGACTGGATACAGAGTTAAATGGGCTCCTTTTGCTCCACAGGCAGTCTTCACGGATCTGGAAATTCTGGCCGCCATCTTTGCAGCTGCCATCCATGACGTTGATCACCCCGGAGTCTCCAATCAGTTCCTCATCAACACAAGTGAGTTCATCGCTAGAACAGTCACGCAGATAACTGCATGACTCACTGCATTTTTTCCTTGTAATGTTTTCACTGTGGACAATAACAAGAGTAGAATGAGGTCATCCTTCCATCCACTCACCCTGCTTGGGCCTTTCCTGGATATTGTGTCCATTCTGGCAACACAAAGTTTGAGCTGCATGCACAGCCAGAACGGGCTCAGTGGGAGGCCATAAAAAGCACACAAAGTTTGGAAAGTACAACATGGAAGGAAAGAATAACATGTGTGGAAAGATGCAGTAAGAGAAGGAGAGGCTTGGAGATGACCTGCCAGTGACCTGCTTGGGGTGCTTGCTGCTGTAGAAGCAGCAATAGGTGTGCATCCACAGGAGCCTCCAGGCATCGGTAAGATGACCCAGTGTGCCCTGGAGTGGGATCCCCAACACAGGAGGTAAAACTCCCTGCAGGTTCCACACACTCGCTCCCAACTGCCTAGGTTTGATCCTGGACCAGTCTGTAGGCTATAATTTGGCCTCGTGGTCCCCAGGATGGTGTGGCCTCAGGATCCCAGGCCGTACTCAAAGTAATGTAATGTACTGTAATGTACATTAACAAAGTAAATCAAAGTAAAGTATCAAAGTAAAGTAATGTAATGTAATGTAACAACCACAAAGCTTGTAATATTTGGTTTCTATACTAATAAAAATTCTCTCGTTCTCTCAGTTGAAACACTCAACTGTCTCTGTGCTGAAAGTATGAGCACTTTTCCCTGTGAGGACAGGGGCTATCCTATATGGCCATGATTTATATCCAGCGCAGACAGTTGTGTTAAGATGATGTTTGAGGTACTTGCTGGAAGAGAATCCTTGTCAGTCCTTACCTTTATTGTCAGAATATATGAGTCATTTAGATTGAGAAATATCATTTAGATTAAGAAATGTCGTCATTCATCTGCTGGAAAAGCATAAACTTTGGGCAGCCATTTGTCTGCATGGGTTATATCAGCTGACCTCAGGTGCTGGCACAAATGAACCCATACGTGGACCAGCTTCACTCAGGAGAGTAATCTTTCTGCCACAGACATAGACCCATAGAGCCTGCTTGCAGAACTGCGGCTAAACAGACACAGAGGGGGAGCAGAATAGGGTCCTCAGGTGGCTCCAGAGCTGCACCCCTTTCTGGCAGCACACATTAGAACAGTGGATGCGAGTGACACCACTGGAGCGCCTGCCTGTCACGTGGCTGTCATCTGTCACATGGCTGTCAATCTTGATGAAGAGAAAATGTGATCTATGAGTCTGATGACTACATTTTCAAGCACAGAATACTGTCTGACAGAGGATGTCTAGGTCTCTGTAGGTACCCGGGTGTCACAATTTCTGGTATAGATGGGCAGATGACAGGAAGTTTAATGTTAGGATTGTCAAAAATACTAATTTTTAGTTACTTATTTATAAAGTTTCAAAAAGCTACATTATTTTAGTAAAACAAAATTTTATGCAATTATGTTATCTTCTTTCAAAATTTAAGACACAATCGTCAGACATCGAGAACACATATAAAAATGAATACAGTTTGGAACGCTTAATGCATAAGATAAAGTTCAGCAGAATTTTCATTTTGAAAAGGAAATTATAAGCTGAGATAAAAATATGATTTGTTGCTTGGGGTTGGTTTTCTTCATCTGAGGTATAAAAGGAGATAAAGTGTGATCAGAGACAGAGTTCTTTCAGCCAAGGAGAAAGCTGAAGCCCAGTGTCTGCTAGAAGCAGTTTTGGTTTTTGCTTACAAACCATTTCTGCTGCTGTAAGAGGCGGTGACCTCTGGCTAGAGCCCCTGGAAATCACGTGGAGCACTAGACTTGATTTCACCCTGAGGCCCCGCCAGTGCGTGAGGTGGACGATTCTTGCTCTATCTGTGATGAAGTACTTTCTTCTTGTCTATTAGATTCAGAGCTTGCTTTGATGTACAATGATGAGTCTGTGCTGGAAAACCATCACCTTGCTGTGGGCTTCAAGCTGCTGCAAGAGGAGCACTGCGACATCTTCCAGAACCTCACCAAGAAGCAGCGCCAGACGCTCAGGAAGATGGTGATCGACATGGTATGACTTCGGCCTCCCTAGGTTCCGCGCTTGCTTTTTGCCATTTTTCTTCATGGCCGAGATTTACCAAAGAGCTTTCCTTGTGTTTTTTCCCCAAGGTGTTAGCAACTGATATGTCCAAACACATGAGCCTGCTGGCAGACCTAAAGACCATGGTGGAGACCAAAAAAGTCACCAGCTCAGGTGTCCTTCTCCTGGACAACTACACTGACCGCATACAGGTATGGAATGGAGCTTTAGTTTGACACAGGGCCAAACCAGAGGGCATTTGAAAAAGCATGAATTCAGCTGGTTGCATATCCTAGGGTTCTATGACAACTCTGAGCTTATTTTAAGAATCAACTTAGGAAACTAGACATTCAGGTTTTCCTTTTATGTGGAAAAAACATAACTACCTACTGAGTCACTTAGTTCTTAAAAAACTTGCAAAATCACCGTATAATAGCGTCTGCATGACCGTCGGCCCCCAGCACTTATGTGTGGCTATAAACCCCTCCAACTCAAAGTTGGCAAACTCTGTTTTAATGCTACAAACTGCCATTACCTGTTTTCTTGCCATAAATGGAAATCTGAAGCCAATTTCTTTTAATAATTCTTTGCATTCTTTGCAAATGGAGGAAAGGAAATGACAGCAGCCTTTGACCTCTACTATCCCTTCCAGTATTGGATTCCAGAACCTGGCAGTCTACAAAGACACATATTCCCCATGGATCCTGCTCCATGTAAAGGGCCGGCCCACTCCAGACCACTGTGGTCCCATGGTGTGGAGCTTTTGCATCTTAAATAAACTGCAGCTACAGTGTTCCTGAGTTTCATGCTGGGTGTGCTGCTATGAGGGACAAGATGTTCTTGGGGAGGATTTGCACTTGGTTTTTACGGGGTTTCCAAAACTTGATGTTGCCAGGTCCTTCGCAACATGGTGCACTGTGCAGACCTGAGCAACCCCACCAAGTCCCTGGAGCTGTATCGGCAGTGGACAGACCGCATCATGGAGGAGTTTTTCCAGCAGGGAGACAAAGAACGGGAGAGAGGAATGGAGATTAGCCCCATGTGTGACAAGCACACTGCTTCTGTGGAAAAGTCCCAGGTACTAATCCCAACTGGGACCCGTCGAAGGTCTTGCGGGCGCTGCTGACTGTGGAACTGGAGTATTCTACCTAGTTCCTGTCTTGTCTTCACGCTGATCACGTTGTGCACTGAATCCCTGCCGGCTCCGTTCCCTGGCCTTCTGGGAGGGTTTAAGGAGGTGTGAGCAACCCTGAAGTCAGACCCCAGGTCTGCGTACTGCTCAGGGCCACTCTGGCTGCGCAGACTCAGTGGGGTGTGAACACAGCCTCCTCTCCTGCAACTGCTCAGGAGCCCGGCCCCTCCCCTGTCTGCAGCCCTCTGCGGCCCTCTGTCTGTCATCCGACCTTCCACCAGTGCCCCTGGAGGTATTTGAACCCTGTCCGGGACCCCTTCTTATCAGCCCCTGTGCCTGGAGAGCATCCTGACAGTGGATGACTGTGTCCACATTCTCTGTGTTCTGAACACCAGAAATAATGCTGTGGGAGCTGAGGTAGCAGAAAAGCCCAAACCCACCAGCTGCAGGATACGTACTCTAGACGGTATCGTTATCTCTACACAGGCTTCAGAGGGCACGGAAATGTCCAGATAGAGAGTCTGGACCGGAAGCTGTGGTTAAGGATGGATTCAGAAAACATCCATAGTCTTTAACATAAAACACTGCAGTTGGGAGCATTTCATCTTTGGTGTTTATCCTCTTAACCTACTACCTGCAAACAACAAATTTGCATCTATTTGTACCATTGATATATAGTTCCTTGCAATTAATTTTTGTTGCTTCTTAAAGAAATCTAGGTTTAATACCTAAGTTTAATACTTAAATGTAAATGAACATTCTATTAGAGCCAATTCCAATGCAATATAGATTTATCTGGGCTGATATGAATGCAGAGGAACATACCTTTGCTCAGTGGCTGTGACGCCTATGTTTAGGTGATGTTCAGTGTGGTTTTCTGCACACTGACCACACATTGTCCTACTTGAAATCCCAAACCATTATGCACCGTAGAGAAAACAGGTGTTTGGAGACTGTCCTGTTGGTCAGTTCGATGGCTTCGGGGTTACCATACACAGGTCTGCCCGCAGGTCTGCAACGGCACGGTGCGTAGAGTTTCCCACAGATGACTCTATTGAGCTGTGTCGAATTTATCTGCCGTAACACTCTGGACTAGGCCCTCAGCTGTGCAGTATTGTCCGCACCCCGAGCCAGGACACAGCAGGGCTGAGCCTCCAAAAGGCCCTCGGCATTTCTTAGCAGAAGCAAAACGCAGAGGAAATGACTGCACTGTGCTTGGCTTGCTCAGTTTTCGCCATTGCCTTGTGATTATTTCTGATCCCTGGAAAACACTTCAAATATAGCTGCAAAAATCCATCAAAAACATAGAAAAGAAAAGGAGGGGGCAGGGGCAAGGGCAACATCTGAGCCACCCACAGACAAGTTCGGAAGGGCAGAGTCGATGGGAGATGCCCCGGCGGGTGGATCTTGTCTGTTAAGGCTGAGCAAGAACCAGAGGGAAAAGCTGGTCTCAGTCTGTCCCCCCTCCCTCCCCTTCTCCATCCCTCTCTCTCTGTGTCTCTCTCTCTCTCACACACTCTCTCTCTTTCTCTGTCTCCGCATAGGTAACGTACATGTGTTTGCATATAGATTTTGACATGAAGGAGTTACATATGACTAAAATGTTTGACTAGAACACAACTTGGCCATATTTAATGACTGGCCAAATACTTAAATGTCCATAAAGGAAATTTTCCAGTGCAGCCGAAAGACTCGCTAATGTCTAGCATCCTGTGGGGCTTGGCCATGTCCCCACTGCTGGTCAGATCTCTCTCGCCCAGGACCAGGAGTGGGGACTTCCCCACCGTGGTGTTGGTGCCATTACCCCGTGTACCAGCTCCGCTGGCCTGTGTTTCCTGTTTGTCTGACAGTGTGGGGTCAGCAGAAGGCTACAAGCAGAGCTCCTGCAGGATATGCAGCCCCCGTATAAACGTGCAGAGCCCCGGCCTCGGGCCCATTCACAGGAGCACCAGCAAAAGGAACTGCCCGATTGTTTTATCTTCCTCCTCTCTTCGGGTGGAAATGACCGTGTGCCTGCTGGATCCCAAACAATAGCAGGCCTGTGCACAGAGGAGGTGTTTGTTTGTTTAGGGCTGGAATTATTTTCAAGCATTTCATCACATTCTTCTATGGGACTGCAGCACCCAGAGCTGGAGATTCCGACCCTTTGTCACAGTAGCATGTTTTTGTTATCAGGGAAGAATGCTGAGTCAGAGCACTTCAGGCCTGGGCTGCACCTTCTCCGGTGACTCAGAGCCAGAGTCGGACGAGGTCCTTCCCGGCCGGCGTGACATCCAGACTTCTTGTCTGGCACACAGAAAAGGAAAAGCGGTGTGTTGTCAGCAAGATGGATGGCTTTGGGGTCAGGCTCACCTGTCCTGTGGCCTCTACCAGAAATTTCATCTCAGTGGGTGGCGAGGCTCACACCTCTGATCCCGTCCCTGGAGGCTAAGGTGGGGGATCAAAAGTTTCAGCACAGCCTGGACAACTTAGAGACTTAGCCAGCTCTTGTCTCAAAATAAAATAAAGAAGTAAAACAGGCTGGTGCTGTAGCTCAGCAAAAGCCCTTGAGTTAAGCCCAGTACTGCAAAATAAATAGATAATAAAATAAATTGAACTTCAGTGAGACTCAGTTCCCAGCCTGAACTGGAGTTCCCAACAGTTATGAGAACTCCAGCATCAATACTTTCTTTGCATGATTCAGAAATACATTATAAGCCAGAGATGTAGCTCAGTGGCACAGTGCCTACTTGCCAAGTGTATGGTCCTGAGTTCGATTTTTGGTACCAGAAAGAAAATTCATTGTACATATTGTATCCAGTGCAGGACTGTATAGTAAGTGCTCCAGTAAAGGAATACCTTATATTGACTTTTTGGGGTTGTGAGTTCTCCTTACATGGAAGTTTACATGGCTGCTCATCAACTGACCAAATAACCGACGTGCCATCTTCTCTCTCTCCAGGTGGGTTTCATCGACTACATCGTCCACCCACTGTGGGAGACCTGGGCTGACCTAGTCCAGCCCGATGCTCAGGACATTCTGGACACACTGGAGGACAATAGGAACTGGTACCAGAGCATGATACCCCAGAGCCCCTCCCCACCCCTGGATGAGAGGAGCCGGGACTGTCAGGGCCTCATCGAAAAGTTTCAGTTTGAACTGACGCTGGAGGAGGAGGATTCGGAAGGAGCCGAGAAAGATGGGGAGGGCCACAGCTACTTCGGCAGCACGAAGACACTGTGTGTGATCGAGCCAGAGAACCAGGACCCACCGGGCAGAACCGATGTGGACATCACAACAGAAGACAAGTCCCCGACTGACACTTAATCTCACTACCTGGGGAAGGACCTCCCACCCTCGAGGAGCATGTGACCTGTGTGGCGAGGCCCACCGTGCGGCCAGGCCTGCCTGGGACAGAGGCCACCTGGCCTTTCCAGCTACTGGAGTCTGGGGCCAGGTCACAGGCTGAGAAGCAGACAGCAGCTCAGGAAACCCAGGTTGACTTGCCTCGTGTGCGAGCGGGCCCTCCGGAGGGCTGGGGCTGTGCACGGCAGCGTGGGCCGGTTCTGATCATGACCAAACGGCTTGAACATGGAGGACACAGAACTGAGAGATCTCTCTGCATCTGTTTCGGGCAAGGCCCTGCCCGACTCGTGGCTGAACTCACTGACTAGTAACTGCATTGATAAATCTGCTCACTGTCCCCTGTGTGCGAACCTGTGTGCCTTTTTTGTAAAACATTTTCATGTCTTGAAAATGCCTGTTGAATACCTAGAGTCTAGTATCAACTTCGACACAGATAAGCATTCTAAGTTGACATAAACTTTCTCCACACTTTAAAAAGGGAGAAAGAAAAAAAGAAAGGAAACAGTCTTCCTTCTTTCCTGGGCAATATATTTCGCTTTCCTACAGTTAACTTTTACAAACAGAAAAGACGCATTCTCACCACATTCTGCTTCCTTCCGCGGGGTCCAGTCCGGCCCCACAGTGGCCCTCTTCTCTTAGCTATGTTAGCTCGCTTCGGACAGTACCTGTCCTCTGAGGTCTCACTGCCTGTACTATAAACAGAAAAATGGCGCGCACACTACGGGGCAGGAAGAGGTGGCCTCAGGTGAGCACAGACCTGCCCGTTTGGTTCTCGACCTGCGCATCCCAGGTCCCCACCTGTCCCCTCTGCACTCCCGGCACCGTCTCTGGTTGATCTGCCCATTTTTCTCTTGCACTGCCTCCATGCTGACACCTGCATTCCTGTTGATAACTGTGTATTTATTACTTAATGTATATATTGTAATGTTTTGTAAGTTATTAATTTATATATCTAACATTGCCTGCCAATGGTGGTGTTCAATTTGTGTAGAAGACTCTGCCTAAGAGTTGCGACTTTTTCTTGTAATGTTTTGTATTGTGTATTATATTAACCCAGGCACCGCTTCGGGGAGCAGACGGCCCCTTCCTCCGCATCAGGACCGGGAAGGGCAGAGTCCCCAGGGCTGGCCTTTCCCTGTCTGAGTTGTAATGATGCACAACCCTTTGTGAACCAGTTTTGCAGACAGGATTCTCACATTAGATGCAAAATGGTTTATACTGAGCTTTGCCTTTTGTATAGTTTGATGGAGGGAGGGGAGAAGGTATGTGGTTTTTACCTGAGTTTTATCCAAATCCGTGTACACGAGTTGGGTTATAACTGGGTTCTACCCTGACGGAGGCTTCGGTTCCAAAAGCAACACTACATGTGCTCACAGTTCTTCCCAATGTCCCCAAACTACTGACTTGTGAAGAGCTAGCTTGCTGCCTGCTGTGCTGCGGGAGGGTCACGTTCCAACTTGTTATGGAAGAAAACAAACAATGTGAATTCTCATAATAAAATGTGAACTGAGGTAGTGCTTCTGCGAATGTGACGCTTCTTCTGATGCTCACTGGGCTCCTCCCATATTGCTGTTTCCATCTGTAAAATATGTCCCATGCTTCAGCTGAGTGCTGTGACGCAGAGGCTGAAGAAAGGGTGCAGACGTGCGCGACCCGTGGGTTGTGTCTGTTGGCACTGCCTTGTTCCAAGCGGACATTTTATTGTTTCCTGAAGTTTCTCACAATGTATGTTATAGTATTATTATTATATATTGTGTTCAGATGCATTCTTAAGAGACTTTTATATGAGGTGAATAAACAAAAGCATGATTAGATTAGACTGTAGGCCATTATTTCGCGTTTAGCACTGACGTGTTAAAGCAGCTTTTTTCCCCTCTTCTCTCCTTCCATAACACACAAAAACCAACCACTGTGCCCAGCCAATATCCCGAGTGCAGTTTCAGAATCGAAGTGTCCCATTGCTTGGGATACTTCCCTGTATCTCAGCAGCCCTCAGTCCTGCCCACCGGCGGCAGAAGGTGAGGTAATGACAGAAAGCAAACAAAACCATCGTGTTCATACTGGATTGATTTTTTTTCTTTCTGCCTCTTTAAGAATCTAAAGAGATTAATCAACTTTATAAATAATAGGCACCTGTGTCTGGGCTGAGAGAATCCTAGCATCGTCACAGGTAGGGTGCTTCAGAGTCTAACGTGTCCTCTTACACTGCACTCCAAGGAGCACAGAGGAGGCCCCGGTTCTCCTCAATGACTTATGGAGTCTTTTGTTGATTATATGGCTACACTTTTCTTTATGGAAAGAACTGTTTGAGTATCCTAAGCCACATACTTAAATATTTTGTTGAAATCTTCGAGCCAGCAGTTTAGAACGTTATCTCAGAAGTGCGTGTGTGCGTGAACTGGTGTGTGAATGTTGGGGGGATTCCAAATAAGAACCAGTGGGTGGCTCTTAGTAAACTGAGCATGGGGAAGTGATCTGTGAACCAGCAAGATTTCCACTCAGCAAGCTGAAAATACTGTGCTTCTCTGTAAAGACCAGCCACAGCGAGCCAGCTTCATGGAAACGGCTCTCCTGTTGATCGTAGGGGTGGCATCTCCTGTGATTTCTCACCATCCCTGGCTTGTGGTCAGACCTCACCATCTCTGAGCCCTATTACTTGATAAAAGTGAACGGGCTATCAGAGCTACAGGTCTGACTTTCATCAGGACCAAACTATAAGTATAAATATGAGTGGGAATGTTTTCTACTGAGAAAGAGACTTTTATCTCTCTGAACATGAGAATCAAGTGGAGAATTAATATTATTTTAAAACACTCATGTTTTGGTCTTATTGTCCTCCATAGATCACTGACTGGAGGTCTTCAATAGAGCCCTGAGCGTCCGATTTTAAAGACAGACCGCTAGTAATCATCAGCTACAATTGAAGTGAAGAACCTCTGCTTATGAACTAAAACTACACTCTTTCCCCAACTGTCTTCAGATGTCCTTCATGCACCTTTGTAGGCAGCATGGTGCACTTGATATTGCGTCTCTGGTTGTCCCTAGTTTTACCTTTTTCACTAATTTCTCACCTTGCCTCCAGGTAAAAAGGGACCTCTAATTTCACCAGTTTCCCAGGTAGAAGTCTGAGGAAGAACAGAGCTCAGGCAACCAAGCCAGCAGTTTCCTCAAGATCAGGGACCATGCTGGGCTCTTTCTCCCGTTTCCGTGGTCCTAGTGTCATACCTGGTACTGTTAATGCACAACATTAGGTAATTAACTCCAGGTGCTAAGAGGACGCCACAGTTAATGGGGAGATGAAGAATACATGCATTCTGGGCAGTGGACTGGGTCCTTGGAG